>JALDAQ010000127.1:0-13970 GCA_025584915.1 Monochamus saltuarius
TTTTCAATTTGTCTTGATAAATTTTCTAAATTAACTTACACCGATATACAAGATAAAAACTTTAAATTTTTAAATATTCTTATTGTTTTTATTATCTAACGCCTTGAAATTTATAAAAACCGTTATATCACTATTTCTACTCTAAAAATAATAGATATTATGTAATGCAATTATTTTTGTCTTTTTGTATATTTTTTATATCTGATACCATTCAAATTTAGTACGCCTATGAAATGTTGCTCCCCGCACGTTTCGCCCGTCGCGCTTGTCCACAAGCTAGCGATTAGTCACTTTCTACAATTTTGGAAGTCAACTATAACTATGAATGTAATTGTGGATACATGGCACAAGTTTTTTTCTATGCTTAATTCGTAAATAGTATTCAGTAATATTATTGTAATATTATTTGCTCCATCTACTAAAATGTTTAATACTTCCGTCTCTGCTTCCTGCAGCTAAATTAAATCATTTATCTTTAACACCGATTTGATTGGTGTTTAGTGTGAGCAAATAATATAAATATATTTCCTATTCCATGCTATATTCCAAGTTGCAGTATTATAAGAGCGTATGTATTTATTGATTGATAAGCAGTGTTAATTATAGGATACCCACATTAGCCACTAATCAGAAATCAATTATATACGAAGAAAGAGCAATGCCATCAACAAATATCGCACATGATCCTCTATGACGGACTGGCGACGAGTTTACAATGCAATATGAACCTCAATTATTAACAATAGTAAACGGTACCTACTTTATAGAGCTTTGGAACTTTGCGGCAGGTATATAAGTCGAAACTGAAATTATGGTTCATTTTCAATTTATAAGTTATGAATCTATTCTTGATATTTTATAATTCAGATTCTCCACATTTTTTAAATTAACATGGAAAACGTTTCTCTAATATAATCTGTAACATTCTAGGAGTGGATTGGGCCAACAAAATCATAACTACCCCATTGAATGGTATGAGTATGGTATTTTGAGTGCTTCTCGTATCTTGAGTGGCGGCTGAATGAAGATGTCATCTGTTAAATATAGCGAAACGTCTGCAGTAAAGCATCGACCACGGCATAACATCCCAGAAAGTGTACATCATTCAATAGACGCCAGTCGCGAAAACCTAAGAATTGTTCTGTATTTCTTTAAAAAATCAATAAATTAGCACTATTAAATCGTGGCGTTTTATCAGAGAGATAATTTATTCCCAACTTTGACCAATACAGTTGTTTCCAGTGCGTCCATTAGTGTTGCCTGAATTGAAGTAACTGATTTTGTAAATCAGGTATTCTGACAGCTGATATAATACGTCTGATTTACACGTTGCCAATAGCTGGTCGCATGCCAGCTGGTAAATTGACTGGAAGGTTGGTGAGATGTAACTGGTCTGCTACTTCCTGCTCGGCCTAAGCGGCTCGACTTGCAGGAAGTGATCTACATTGTCGTAGGTACTTAACTGCAGACCTGTCGCCCTGGGCGATGCGCCATTAAATCTATAAATTATACTGCAGGAAACAACTACTCCGCGGGCTAATGCCCTGACCGGCATCGAATTACACCTGCAGTATATGTGTGAACAGCCAAGAATCCTTGTCGGCCACTCCACCAGACATCGACCGGTTTCGGGCTTGTTAGCCCTCATCAGTATGCCATAGGTGAGAAGACCGACAATTGAACTGGCTGTTCCTTCATATGTAGGTTCACAAATAAATCGAGTGCAGGTGAGATGTAACTGGTCTGCTACTTCTGCTCGGCCTAAGCGGCTCCACTTGCAGGGAGCGACCTACATTGTCGTAGGTACTTAACTGCAGACCTAGTCGAGCCGCTTAGGCCGAGCAGGAAGTAGCAGACCAGTTACATCTCACCTGCACTCAATTAATATGTGAACCTACATATGAAGGAACAGCCAGTTCAATTGTCGGTCGTCTCACCTATGGCATACTGATGAGCGCTAACAAGCCCGAAACCGGTCTATGCATGGTGGAGTGGCCGACAAGGATTATTGGCTGTTCACCCAGATACTGCAGGTGTAATTCAATGCCGGTCGGGGCATTAGCCTGCAGTATCATTTATAGATTTATTGACTGGAAGGCACGCGGCGACAAAAGTATTTAGCTGGAGCTGTCAGTTAGTGACGTGGCACACTGGCTTCTTTGGAGACTAGCAATAGCTGACATTCAGTTACTGGCAACCTCAACTGACACACCGACTGACATCGTATAAATAAGCCATTATGCTTGGACTACACGAGGCTAATTTTTCAAGGATAACAAGCTAATGCTAGCAGGCTAGCAACTCTGGCTTCATATAAACAGAACTATCTTGGTTTTTAAGCTGGTAAATTAGTGAAGAAGCCAGTAGCCTATAATCTAAGTCAGGGACAGTCAGGTTAGACCAGAAAAGGACGAAGGAACTGTACGAGCGCTTCTGTCTTTCAGGATCACCTCTGGTGTGGTACTGGAATGTCAGAACTCCTTGGGAAGGGAGCGTGTTAAACTGACCTAACCTTTTTTTTTCGTTCGAGGAGGGGAAACCCATCATGGACATCCGGCGCTTAGATCTAGTGCCGCCGGATAGTGCCGGACTCTTACCGGCTAAAACCCCTCCTGTTTCCATTGGCCATATCCAGAACTCCCTTGTAAAGGTTTACTTCGGATATGGGCCGACCACGTTCTTCCCTTATCCTTCATGTATAACCCTGTCTTGCTGCCGTTCGGCAGTTTTCATGTCCGCTACTTTAGTTATCATTATATTATGGATCACACCCATTGCACGATCCCAGAGTACCTTGCTTGATAGCGCTGTTTCGACTAGGTTTTCGATAGTGTCTCTGTCCCTTTGGGTCCTGGAACACTCGAAAACTGTATGTTCGGCCGTATTAGTTTCCCCGCAGTAAATACAGTTATTTTGTCCTTTCTTTTTGAAGCGGGCAAGGAAGCTACCGAAGCTGCCATGCCCGGTGCGGAATTGCGATAAAAAGTACGTAGTCTCCCGATGTGCCCTTCCTATCCAGCCCTTTAGGTCCTTGACTAGCCTCCTCGTCCAACGGCCCTTATCACACTGGTCGTACTCCCGCTGCCACTTAGGTAATGTGTTCTCCCTTTCGGCTATTCTTACTGCATTCCATGGGACGTATCCAGCCATAATCCTACACCTCTCATCGACTAGCAGGTGAATAGGGATCACTCCAGCGATGACTTGGGCAGCGATCGTGGAGACCGTTCTATAGGCCATGGAAACTCTCAGCGCCATCCTCCTTTGCACCGCGGTCAAGCTATTTAAAGGTTTCTTCCTGCTCAGAGCTTCACCCCACACCGGCGCCACATACAGTAAAACGGAGTCAACGACATTTGCCAGGGCTCTCCGCTTCTTTGCTGTGGGCCCTCTTACATTGGGCAAGATTCTGGCCAAGGCCGTTGCTGTTGTTTCAGCTTTCCTACATGCTTCCCGTAATTGAGATGGCGAAAGCTGACCTAACCTAAGCAGGCAAGGCTCAAGTAGTTAATTTGTAGGAAGCAGTTTTGGGCTTATCACAATACTATATCGCCAGGTCCATTAATGACTGGATCAAAAAGCGATCAATGGAAGATTACTTGAGTGAATCCGGTCTGCGTAAAGCCAGACTACTTATAGAGGACCTATGAACTGACGCAAACAGATTTCTTGTATGCTTAACCGAAGCAAAATTAGGATTGCCATGGGTCTCCTAGCAGGCCACGAACATCTCAACAAGCACCTACATAGGATTGCCTTAAGCTACGTCGCGAGGTGCAAACTTTGCGATAATGTAGATGAGGATTCACAATTTTAAACTGAAATATTTATTTGGTAAATTGTGTCAAGTTGCATTGGAACAATTATTAGAAGAGCTGCTAGAAAAATGTATTTCTTTGACATGATAAATCACGCATGTTTGTCATTATAACAGAGAATAGTAACATTCCACTTAAAATTAATTTCACTATATAATTTAGGCATTTCTGAAGCGTGTATATATGCAGAACCGTTGTGTCCTTGCTATATAGTAGCCGATCGTGTACTAGCTTCGCCGTTTATACAACGCCAGAGTAGTTAATTGGGTGGTGGTAGGTGTTACTATACTCGCGTCAAGAATTCAGACGTCTTACGTCACAGCTGACGTTACACATTTGTTTTTATTGGCAACATAATTTTCGATATTTGGTCGCGTTAAAAACAGTCATTTCTTGCAATTTAGTGCAATATATAATGTAAACTTTTAGTGCATAGTTTTATTACTATCAGTTGCAGTTTCTTAAATATTTTTATGAAAATATAATGAATTGTTGTCGCTAATGTAGCATAAATAATGCAACCCTATCCTATGGAAACTTTTCTAGCTTTGATGCTAGCTTACTCGCTTCTTCACTAGCTTACTAAATTAAAAACTAAGCTAGTTCTCTTTACATAGTGCTAGAGTTGCTAGTTTACTAACACTAGCTTGCTTTTCCAACTTAAAAAACTAACCTCGTGTGCACCGATCATAATAGAACACCGGAATACTAGCCTTGCTATCCTAGCTTGAAAAAATAGCCCCGTGTAGATAGGGCATTAGAAGCAATGAAAGCAAAAAAGCTGAACTTCGACTTTTACGTGAACTGTGCTTAAGCCTTTACAGTAATTAAATGATAAAACAGTGGACACACACCAAATAGCAGTATGAAATTTAAAACTGACAGCAATTGTAAGCTATAGAAAGTCTTAGAAGTTTGAAATGTTATTTTCATATTATCTGCCGCTTAACGTGTTAGCTTATTATTTTGTTTAATCACTATATTTTTATGTGCAAAACATTATTAACTAATTTACCTGTCGTTCAAAGTGCCATAAAGTGTGTACAGTTTACAATTGTTAATGATTGATGTTCATATTGCATTGTTAACTGAGTGGAAGTCCATCATAGAGAATCATATGCGATATTTATTGATGACATTGCTCTTCCCTCGTACATAATTGATTTCTCATTAGCCCCTAATGTGGATATCCCATAGTTAACACTGGTTATCAATCAATAAATATCTAAGCTCTTAAAATCTTCAATGTTATCTGTGCGTAAATAAGTTTATTCTACTTTCCTACAGGCTTTGTGTTAATTAAATAAATAGCTATTTATATTATCTACCTGACACTAAAAGTATTATTATTTTGTTTAATCACGATATTTTCATATGCAAATCATGATCAACTTCTACACTTTATTCATTAAACAATATACGCCTTTACAAACTTCATATTGCAAAGAAAAAATCCATGTGTAAAATAAGAAGTTAAGTTTCTGGGTCTGTTTCTCTCTGCAGACAAGAGTCTAGAAAACTTTATTAAGCTTTTTGCACTGCCAACTTTCATACAAATAAATAAATTACTCTCTAGCTTGCCGCCAGTACGTCGACTGTATACAGAAATGGCAAAGAACAAAAACTTGTATGAACGTATATTTGAAAAGACCAAAACAGTTTTCAGAACTGCACAGATGTGGATCAAAGAACTAAATTTCAACTAAACGGAAATTGCCACATACGCTTGCCTCGAATTTGGAATAATTTAAAGCATGCAAAGAGACAAAACATAAAGGAAAAACGCAATTTTATTTAAACCATTATATTCCTCGCGATCCCACTACGAATAATTTAACCGTTTAATATTATTCCAAATATTTAGGAAACTCAGCTGCGTGAGATAATGAGGCAAAAAAATATAGGTAAAACGGAAGGCTTTCATTTGCGTTGGTTGCCGAATTGTAAATTTTATTTCAATGTTATTCTTTTATTTAAATGTTAAGCAGCATGAAAAATCTACAAAAGGTTCAACAAATTCAGAGAAAAACCCTCTATTTACACTAAAAGTGCTTAAATCACATATTTAATGGTGAAGCCTCTTGTTGTTCTATACGGGGAACTATAACTTTGATGCTAGAAATATCATTGAATCTTTGACCCAAAGTAGTTGAGTATTTCGCAGTGGTCGCGCGGTTTAAGGCGTCAGTACTTGAGTCGAGATGACTAGATGGCTGTGGGTTCGACCGCCGCAGCCGGTAGACCGTATATAAACTATATTCGTGGAGAGGGTTGGCACTCTCTCTGTGGGTATGGTAGGGTGGAAGAATGTTTACTTAAGTCAATGTGAGAGAACAGGTCATCGCTCGCATTCGGTAGAGAACTATACAGGGTTAACTATGATTAAATACAATTTTTTTTTGCACGTGCTTGAACCGGCCTAAAAGACAATAACAAATTTATTTCGGAATTCTAACTCGATGTTTAAAAAAAATAGACCAAACCTTATTTTCCCTCCGGAAAATTAGCGCCTATGACAATCATCGTCCGTTAGATCTGTCCACTGCCATGCGGACGTTTTTTACAGCGTTATCAAATATGTAGAAACGACAAAAATAAATAATTTTATTAATAATATAAGTAATATAAGTGCGTAAGATGTTAATGTGCTTAGCTGCATTCGTTCTTCGTTGCACACTGCCAAATATATATTTTCACTGTGGATTCTGGAATTGTGAGAAGGTAGCTTGAAAAAATCCACAAATACTGTAGCCTTTTGAGCCCCTTGTGCTTCTTTCCATTTAGAGATCTATCCACCTGAACCATTAACCAACCTAATAAAGAGAAAAACGTGGTGACGTTCCTCAGGGGGAGCCCTCTAATGTACGCCATAGAAGGTCATCGCTCTCTCAACACGGATTCTCTTGGTGATGAGACTGCTGTGTACTCACAGAGTGCATGAAGCACGGTGCCATCTTGCTGTTTGCAACCCCTACCAGGATGTGTTTCATACTTTCTCATATAATACACGTGCTTCCTTAGCCAACAGTGTCCAGTTTGAATACGTGTCACTAGACGAAGATTCATCCTGGTCATAGCCAGGTATATTTTTGCTGTATCCTTGCTGGGATACTCTAAGAACTCCTGAGCAAATTGACAGTTATTTGTTTCATCCCACCCTCTTTTGAAGTCTTTGTGGGTGTTCTCCTTGATAATTTCAAGGAAAGCTGACAGCGGAAGCATTCTGGAGGAACCAGGTCCAATGATACTGCACCAGATGCACTCCTGGCCAGCTTATCAGCTGTTTTATTGCCGTAGCACCGCTCGTGTCGCTTTACCCAGCATACAGATATGCTGTTGTTGGTTGAGGCCACTTCCAATGGCACTTCCATGCTAATTTACTTGTTATGATTACGTAAGGTCAGTAGTGATTGTCTACTAACTGTGTAGATTCTGATTCTACATGTTGACTCATTACAAGCCCGTCAGAATTATCCACTAACAGAATACACAGTCTATGTATAGTTAATTGAAATACTCGTTTATTCTAAGAAAATTGAAATTAGATGTTAGGAACACCTATTAATAAAATCTTGTACGATTGCCGTAGCTCCTTTGGTCCATCGTCTCTAGAAAAACAAAGAGCAAATTTACGTTTAAGACTAAAAATGAATCACTAGAACTGAACTCAGCCATAACCTAGAATTTTGCATTGATAGCTCCTCCTCATACTCCTTAAAACATCAAAAAACACTGGTGAAAGCTTAAAATGTTATTCTATTATTCTAAGGGTGAGGGATTCTTACAGAACACTATAAACATCTAGGGACGTTATAGTTTAAAATAGTACTAACTATTTTCTGCAAACATCGTCGATTATTGTTAATATTGTTGCTATTATTAGTATTAACATAATTTAATTCCCCAACAATACAATAAAAGTTTAAAAATGTATTGGCGTTAAGCACATCTTGCACTAGTGGTCTAATAGCGACTGCATCAGATTCTGACAAAAATAAAACTTCGCATACGATTGGTTTGAATTTGTTTTCAGTAGTTGCCTTCGCAAAATTTAATAGTTCGTGTTTGTCTTGTGTATTTACACACTTGTATTCAAATGCTGAGATGACGGATAAGGGGTTGATTTATGGGAAGTTTGAAAAGTGCGTATTATCGTGTGGCAGCGCAATACCAAAGACATTTTCTGAGTAGACAAAATACTATGTCTAATCCTCTTTGAACCACATTGAACAACTACTGTATTGCCTTGGCGGTAAATGTGTGACACTGTTTTTATGTATTTGTGTACATATGCGTGTGTTTTTTGTTACCTTTTGTGTTTTTTCGGGTCGAGAGTCTCGCTTTAGCAAAATGAACTTTTAAGGGAATGAGAGGTCCCCAGCCAGCAAGTACATACATCTTTGCAATGATAAGTTTTAAAGTACACAAGTAAGGAAACAGAAAACGATTACATTTTTGATATCTCTCCAAATATCAATCTAGGAAATAATATCAGTAAGGTAGGTGCTACTTCCTTGTAGGTATATAAATCATGTCAATAAAAACATTTTAAATGTATTTATTTACACAACAGTAACAGTAGTTATAATTTATTTTTATAATAAGTATTATTTTGTTATTATCGTTATGCTCCAAAATTTATGTTAAATACAGGTGTGATATTCTCTTCTTGAGGTGTTAACTGTTAGAAAAGCCTTAGGCTAGACTTCGCTCTTATTAACTGAATTTGTCTGTCATATATTTATATATTTTTTATTTGAGACATAAAGACGATTAGGTAAATTAGATGCATTGGTAGTGTTTACATTTAAATGCATTGTTTTTGGAAATACAGGCTATTGAAAACTAATAATACAGTACCTGCTACTAACTCTGAGAGAAATACTGATGAGTTCATTGGAGTTAAAACTATTCTTGCTTTACTTATTTTATGAATATCATCACGGAAACTAAACACAAGTGGATTTGATATTTCATTCATTGCTGAAAGCGACCGCACTGAATTATTGATTACTATGTGGGGGGCATTTGTTGTGGGTTGCTCCAGATAATGAACAACAAATATCTGATTTGATGAAAGTTTGGTAGACAGATTGTTACCTATTCAATATAATTGATAGATGCAGCGTGGTACGTATATAATTGGTAGTTTGCATAATAGCAAATGTTTCCGGTTTATGAGTATAAACGTTTGTTGCGGCTCAATCCACGGAGAATAGGAATGGGGGGTATTCCGTAGACAACATTGTTTGTGTCCAAAACTTTTGATGGAACTAGGAACTAGAGCGCGCATATCATAAGATGATTAATTACTATATCTGACGTAAGATTTGAAATCACAGAACTGTAACTATGGAAACTAGCTAAGTGCTATCTTCATCTCCTGTGCTGTATTATTTATTGATCATATCTGAAAGCACATAAAGTAAGTAATATAATGTTTAAAGACGAAAGAGTAGTACTTAAATAATATCGTTGCCAAGAAATATATGCATGGATAAGTCTTTACGAACCACCAACACATTTTATAATAATTAGCGTATGTAGTTTCACGTTAGCAGTCATTCGAGTTTAGGCCAATTATTATACTGCCAGTTTTGTCTAAAATTTAAAAAAAATAATACATGAACAATTTAAAGAATTTTTACTAAAAGCAATTCCTTATCTAGCAATCAATCTGAATTTCGTCACCATCACATCACAGCAACTGTTTTACTCAATGTAGTGGATGATATTCTACGATGTAAATATGGATACGTGTTTAATTCTTCTGGATTATAGTAACCCAACTAACATTTAAGCATAATAGACTACTACACAAGAAATATAAACCTAAATTGATCGAGATTTACTACTTTACGACAAAAAATAGTATTCAATGTTACAAAAATTTATAATACCAAAATTTTAGTCAAAATTTTTGAACCAAGAGTAATATAATGACTTCCATGTAAAATGAAAAATATGTCAGTTTATATAGTTCGAAATTACAAATTGTTTAGCTCTTCTGTGTTTTCAAATGCTAACATTCCAATAACGCGTAAGACAAAGCAGGGATTTTTGAAATTATTACAACAGGTAAATATTTACGTATTTATTACAAAATTGTAAAACTTACTTTGTCTTCAACTAGTAGTTAAAAATAAGGTAATAACTAGTTATTTTGCTCTAAGTTTTGTTTTTATTACAATATAAACCTACCTTCCCTAAACTTCCATGGAATATTTTACCATTTCACTTAACCTGATAGAAATAATGTTCTATATGTGGTACAAATTTACTTGTTTATAATACTTTGAAGTAAATGGTATTTTAGGGAGCAAGCTTCTTCAGAGATATGTTCATGCAATATGGTGTTTGAATTGTGTTGTGTTGTTTGTGTTTTGGCGATCTGCAATGAAAGCCAACTTGTGTCGTATGGGTAAATCAAAAGATAAAGCTCTACTGGCGGCAGACCATACAATATTACAGAATTGTAAAAAACTAATTAATTATTATGTTCACATTTCGCCTATCAAAATCAAACTGCATGTTATGTTAATCAAGCTAATGATAATATATCAATAAACACATCATAAGTAGTGTATTTCGTATCAATTTGATTTTTCTTTTTCAATCACAAACAAATCCGAGAGTAGAATTTTAAATGCAGATCCTTAGTACCTAATAATTTAGTTGGTAAATAAATTACTATAAAATATAGAAATTTCAACCACGAAGTTAATATTTTGCTGTGACGTCAACATTGGCATAGACAATTTGCCCTATAGGTTAAAACTTACAGACAAATTTTTCAAACGTTGGATATTTTGCATCTTATTTCTAATTGATTACTCATTAAAATCACGTTAATACAGATAACATTAGTTAATACATTTATGATGAAAGATTATTAAACACTTTTAGTCACCAAATACAATCAGTTTTCATTTAATAAACATGTATATTTATAAGGCCGGTTATTTTTATGAAAGTTTGATCATCACATTATACGAAAAAATTTATAGATATATACCCATATACCTACTCCTACTCTACATGTAGCTTTCTAGCCTGACTTAGGCCAGGCGCGCACTAGGATTTTGTCATTGCGCAGCAAAAAAGCCCTGCGACATAACGCCGGGCCGCAGTTTTGTAACAATATGTTACAAAACCGCGGCACGGCGTTATGCCGCAGCGCTTTTTTGCCGCACGGCGAAAAACTTCTAGTGCGCGCCTAGCCTTAGGCTAATTAACGTAATTTTAACTTTAAATGTTTTTTGGGAAGGTTTTAGATACTATTGAACATACATCTGTAATTGTTAAGGCGGGGATTTTGTAGAAAAGGAATTGCACAGCCTGAGTGAGCGAAACGGCGAATCAATCAGACCTATGAGACAGTATACAAACCGTATAGGCCTGAACCACACGGTTCCCTGAAGTTTATCGTGCATTTTGACGTACATAAAAATGGAAGCCGTGATATATGTTATGATTTTACTCGAGGACACAAAATGTAAAATTAGCAATACATATTAATCTGAAAGTGAAACACAAGTTGTCCTATATGTCCTGGCTAGTCAGTGAAGTCATTTGGTGGCCGTAGCTGTGATAATTTTGCCGTAATTGTGACATATTGGCGTAGTAACTGTGGGGCTTTAATTGAGGTATTTTAACATTTATTTTATTACATCATTTTTTTTATTATTCTTGTGATTTTATGAGCAATGAAAATTATCTCACGCACTAGCGGGAACCTTTGTGAATACGTTGATATATAATAACCAATTATTTAAATTTTCTTGGAGTTCTCTGTCCTCGCTTGAAGCCCTGTTAGACGGTAAAAATATGTATACAAAATCCCAGCCTTAAGATATTTTGCTGTGGGCGAGGTTGAACTTACTTTATATAATAACTATTTATTGCAGAGAGTACTATTATAAAAAAAATTCTAAATATTTCCTTATAAATAGGGGCGTTCCCCAAGGTAGTATTTTGGGCCCCTTGCTAATTTCTTTTTATACTTGGGATTTATCGCGGTTTCTTAAATTTTGTTCTCATAAATATGCGGATAGCACCCAGATATGTTATCATATTTTATATAATGATGTGGATGTTGCTCTTCATAATATCAATGATGAACTCGAGAATATTAATGAGTTTTCTGCAGCACATAGTACGGTGTGCAATGAGAAAAAACTCAAATGTTAGTGTTTGGTTCTAATAAACAGTTAACTATTATCACTAATTCAAGTTAGTCTAAACAATTGTTTACTTGAATCTGAGCTTCAATCATTTCAGATAATATGTGAAAATTTGGGACTGTCCTCAGATTTGGTTCACATGCTAATATTTTATTTAAAAAGTGTTTTGGTAAGCTAAAGGTGTACATAAATAAATATATATTAAGTAGGGATGTTAAACTTAAACTTAACGGATAGCTTGATTTGATCTATTTTAACTTATTGATATTGTTTTTTGGCTCGCATTATTGGCAGACGACAAGTACAGTATGCAGAAGTTGCAAAATGCCTGTGTCAGATTTTGTTATAATTTAAGAAAGTTAGACCATATCTCTGAGCCTTTTAAAGATTCTGGGTGGCTCACTTTGAATGATCGTTTTCAAATTCACTCTTAAAATTGGAAATGCCTGTAATATCTACACAACAAATTAATTATAGATTCTACAATTTTTGATGGGCCTACTCGCCATCGTGATTTACTATTCATGTGATTCATAGACCTTATAAATCATGGACCGGTCCTAGAAAGAGAGATCCGCTGTCCTGATGTGTACAAGAGAGATGAAGCTGATATTCTATGACAGAAAAATATATAAGCATAACCTGACAAAACTTTTCATTAAAACCTTCCTTACAAGTTGTTATTATCAAAATGTAATTATAAATTGAAATTCTGAGTAAATGAGTAAATATCCAATATAATTAGGTCTGTCACACGTCTGTCATATGTCTGTCATTTACGGTTTTTGTTTTTTTTCGGCCAATGATCTGTGGGTTTTTGCCCGGACTAGCTCTATCTCTGTCGCACACATCTGAGCATCAACGATTTGTATAGGCAGAAGACGGTTTCGGGCGCGTCCATGATTTATAAGGTCTATGATGTGAATACACATTCTGCTATGTTTCAATGCAGCTTCTGCTACAATGTTGTTATATTTTTGTCATCAGTCTTGCTTGTTTTAAGAGTTTCAGTCTGTGTCTGCTGGTGTGTCCGACAAGGGTTCTTGGCTGTTCATACAGATACTGCAGGAATAATTCAATGCCGGACGAGGCATTAGTCAGCGGAGTAGTTGTCTCCTGCAGTATCATTTACAAATTTAATGGTTCGTCGCCCAGGGCGAGAGGTCTGCGTTAAGTACCAACTGCAATGTAGGTCGCTTCCTGTAAGTCGAGCCGCTTAGGCCGAGCAGGAAGTAAGCACACCACATATATTTCACCTGCACTCAGTTTATATGTAAACATATATATGAAGGAATTATCGGTCATCTCACCTATAGCATACTGACGAGGGCTAACAAGCCCGAAACCGGTCTATGTCTGGTGGTGTGGCACAAGGGTTCTTGGCTATTTACATAGATACTGCAGGAGTAATTCAATCCCGATCGGGGCATTAGTCCGCGGAGTAGTTGTTTCCTGCAGTATCATTTACAAATTTACCGTTCTGAACAACTCTTTCAAGTAACATTTTGCTGCATTTTCAGTAGAAAAGGTACTTTACCTGAAACGATAACAGTTTTCAATCGCTGCACTGAATATTTCCAATACGATTATTTCAAAAATAGTTACTCCTAACGACTTCAAACAAGGTATACCTTTGTCAGATATAACAGGTAGGAGAATCGATTGTTTCAATAGACAGATGGATACACTAAACAGCAAAAAAGTTCTGTCATTTAAAAGAAACATGCTGTGCCATAAGTGGCGCCCTCTACTAGTGACGTCAAAATTAGTTAAAAATTCTTATTTGCCGTGCCAAAAAACATAATTGTGCCAATTTTTTTTTAAATACTCCGACAAGTTTCAAACTTATTGAGATATTTCAAAATAAAATTCTAGCATTGAACGCCCTGTATTTTTTAAACCATCAACATTTGAATAAGGCATATTTGACTCAATCGACTTTTTTTTTGTTACCAGTATCCCCAGCTCT
>JALDAQ010000127.1:14056-28196 GCA_025584915.1 Monochamus saltuarius
TGAAGCAGGTATTACACACTCATAACTTCCATTGCCCTAAAATCAAATTTTAAAATAATGGCATGACTTAATTTGGGTTCAAATGGCATATCAACGTTCCTTGTCTTTTTCAGACATCTTCACGTCTATTAAAAATAAGTTTCGATTAACATCAGTGTGGACCAGACATAACATATTATTATACAGGGTGTCTGTGAAAGGTTGGGAAATCTCAGAGCTGGGGATACTGGTAACAAAAAAAAAGTCGATTGAGTCAAATCTGTCTTATTCAAATGTTGATGGTTTAAAAAATACAGGGTGTTCAATGCTAGAATTTTAGTTTGAAATATCTCAATAAGTTTGAAACTTGTCGGAGTATTTAAAAAAAAATTGGCACAATTATGTTTTTTGGCATGGCAAATAAGAATTTTTAACTAATTTTGACGTCACTAGTAGAGGGCGCCACTTATGGCACAGCATGTTTCTTTTAAATGACAGAACTTTTTTGCTGTTTAGTGTATCCATCTGTCTATTGAAACAATCGATTCTCCTACCTGTTATATCTGACAAAGGTATACCTTGTTTGAAGTCGTTAGGAGTAACTATTTTTGAAATAATCGTATTTGAAATATTCAGTGCAGCGATTGAAAACTGTTATCGTTTCAGGTAAAGTACCTTTTCTACTGAAAATGCAGCAAAATGTTACTTGAAAGAGTTGTTCAGAACGGTAAATTTGTAAATGATACTGCAGGAAACAACTACTCCGCGGACTAATGCCCCGATCGGGATTGAATTACTCCTGCAGTATCTGTGTAAATAGCCAAGAACCCCGGTGCCACACCAGCAGACATAGACCGGTTTCGGGCTTGTTAGCCCTCGTCAGTATGCTATAGGTGAGATGACCGATAATTCCTTCATATATATGTTTACATATAAACTGAGTGCAGGTGAAATATATGTGGTCTGCTTACTTCCTGCTCGGCCTAAGCGGCTCGACTTACAGGAAGCGACCTACATTGCAGTTGGTACTTAACGCAGACCTCTCGCCCCGGGCGACGAACCATTAAATTTGTAAATGATACTGCAGGAGACAACTACTCCGCTGACTAATGCCTCGTCCGGCATTGAATTGTTCCTGCAGTATCTGTATGAACAGCCAAGAACCCTTGTCGGACACACCACCAGACATAGACTGAAACTCTTAAAACAAGCAAGACTGAGGATAAAAATATAACAACATTGTAGCAGAAGCTGCATTGAAACATAGCAGAATGTGTATTCACATCATAGACCTTAAAAAAAATGGACGCGCCCGAAACCGTCTTCTGCCTATACAAATCGTTGATGCTCAGATGTGTGCGACAGAGATAGAGCTAGTCCGGGCAAAAACCCACAAATCATTGGCTAAAAAAAAACAAAAACCGTAAATGACAGACGTATGACAGACGTGTGACAGACCTAATTATATTGGATATTTACTCATTTACTCAGAATTTCAATTTATAATTACATTTTGATAATAACAACTTGTAAGGAAGGTTTTAATGAAAAGTTTTGTCAGGTTATGCTTATATATTTTTCTGTCATAGAATATCAGCTTCATCTCTCTTGTACACATCAGGACAGCGGACCTCTCTTTCTAGGACCGGTCCATGATTTATAAGGTCTATGATTCACATGAATAGTAAATCACGATGGCGAGTAGGCCCATCAAAAATTGTAGAATCTATAATTAATTTGTTGTGTAGATATTACAGGCATTTCCAAGTGAAGCATTTAAGAGTGAATTTGAAAACGATCATTCAAAGTGAGCCACCCAGAATCTTTAAAAGGCTCAGAGACATGGTCTAACTTTCTTAAATTATAACAAAATCTGACACAGGCATTTTGCAACTTCTGCATACTGTACTTGTGGTCTGCCAATAATGCGAGCCAAAAAACAATATCATAATAAGTTAAAATAAATCAAATCAAGCTATCCGTTAAGTTTAAGTTTAACATCCCTACTTAATATATATTTATTTATGTACACCTTCAGCTTACCAAAACACTTTTTAAATAAAATATTAGCATGTGAACCAAATCTGAGGACAGTCCCAAATTTTCACATATTATCTGAAATGATTGAAGTAAACAATTGTTTAGACTAACTTGAAATATTGGATTAGTGATAATAATTAACTGTTTATTAGAACCAAACACTAACATTTGAGTTTTTTCTCATTGCACACCATACTATGTGCTGCAGAAAACTCATTAATATTCTCGAGTTCATCATTGATATTATAAAGACCAACATCCAGATCATTATATAAAAAATGATAACATATCTTGGTGCTATCCGCATATTTATGAGAACAAAATTTAAGAAACCGCGATAAATCCCAAGTATAAAAAGAAATTAGCAAGGGGCCCAAAATACTACCTTGGGGAACGCCCCTATTTATAGGGAAATATTTAGAATTTTTTTTATAATAGTACTCTCTGCAATAAATAGTTATTATATAAAGTAAGTTCAACCTCGCCACAGCAAAATATCTTAAGGCTGGGATTTTTTATACATATTTTACCATCTAGCAGGGCTTCAAGCGAGGACACAGAACTCCAAGAAAATTTAAATAATTGGTTATTATATATCAACGTATTCACAAAGGTTCCCGCTAGTGCGTGAGATAATTTTCATTGCTCATAAAATCACAAGAATAATAAAAAAAATGATGTAATAAAATAAATGTTAAAATACCTCAATTAAAGCCCCACAGTTACTACGCCAATATGTCACAATTACGGCAAAATTATCACAGCTACGGCCACCAAATGACTTCACTCACTAGCCAGGACATATAGGACAACTTGTGTTTCACTTTCAGATTAATATGTATTGCTAATTTTACATTTTGTGTCCTCGAGTAAAATCATAACATATATCACGGCTTCCATTTTTATGTACGTCAAAATGCACGATAAACTTCAGGGAACCGTGTGGTTCTAGCCTATACGGTTTGTATACTGTCTCATAGGTCTGATTGATTCGCCGTTTCGCTCACTCAGGCTGTGCAATTCCTTTTCTACATAATCCCCGCCTTAACAATTACAGATTTATGTTCAATAGTATCTAAAACCTTCCCAAAAATCATTTAAAGTTAAAATTACGTTAAGTAGCCTAAGGCTAGGCGCGCACTAGAAGTTTTTCGCCGTGCGGCAAAAAAGCGCTGCGGCATAACGCCGTGCCGCGGTTTTGTAACATATTGTTACAAAACTGCGGCGCGGCGTTATGTCGCAGTGCTTTTTTGCTGCGCAATGACAAAATCCTAGTGCGCGCCTGGCCTAAGTCAGGCTAGAAAGCTACATGTAGAGTAGGAGTAGGTATATGGGTATATATCTATAAATTTTTTCGTATAATGTGATGATCAAACTTTCATAAAAATAACCGGCCTTATAAATATACATGTTTATTAAATGAAAACTGATTGTATTTGGTGACTAAAAGTGTTTAATAATCTTTCATCATAAATGTATTAACTAATGTTATCTTTATTAACGTGATTTTAATGAGTAATCAATTAGAAATAAGATGCAAAATATCCAATATTTCAAGAATTTATCTGTAAGTTTTAACCTATAAGGCCTATGCCAGTGTTGACGTCACAGCAAAATATTAACTTTGTGGTTGAAATGTCCATATTTTATAGTAATTTATTTACCAACTAAATTATTAGGTACTAAGGATCTACATTTAAAATTCTACTCTCGCATTTGTGATTGAAAAAGAAAAATCAAATTGATACGAAATACACTACTTACGATGTGTTTATTGATATATTATCATTAGCTTGATTAACATAACATGCAGTTTGATTTTGATAGGCGAATTGTGAAGATAATCATTAATTTTTAATTAGTTTTTTACAATTCTGTAATATTGTATGGTCTGCCGCCAGTAGAGCTTTATCTTTTGATTTACCTATACGACACAAGTTGGTTTTCATTGCAGATCGCCAAAACACAAACAACACAACACAATTCAAACACCCTATTGCATGAATATATCTCTGAAGAAGCTTGCTCCCTAAAATAGCATTTACTTCAAAGTAAATTTGTACCACAATATAGAACATTATTTCTATCAGGTTAAGTGAAATGGTAAAATATTCCATGGAAGTTTAGGAAGGTAGGTTTATATTGTAATAAAAACAAAACTTAGGGCAAAATAACTAGTTATTACCTTATTTTTAACTACTAGTTGAAGACAAAGTAAGTTTTACAATTTTGTAATAAATACGTAAATATTTACCTGTTGTAATAATTTCAAAAATCCCTACTTTGTCTTACGCGTTATTGGAATGTTAGCATTTGAAAACACAGAAGAGGTAAACAATTTGTAATTTCGAACTATATAAACTGACATATTTTTCATTTTACATGGAAGTCATTATATTACTCTTGGTTCAAAAATTTTGACTAAAATTTTGGTATTATAAATTTTTGTAACATTGAATACTATTTTTTGTCGTAAAGTAGTAAATCTCGATCAATTTAGGTTTATATTTCTTGTGTAGTAGTCTATTATGCTTAAATGTTAGTTGGGTTACTATAATCCAGAAGAATTAAACACGTATCCATATTTACATCGCAGGACCGTAGAATATCATCCACTACATTGAGTAAACCAGTTGCTGTGATGTGAAGGTGATGAAATTCAGATTGATTGCTAGATAAGGAATTGATTTTAGTAAAAATTCATTAAATTGTTCGTGTATTATTTTTTTCAAAATTTTAGACAAAATTGGCAGTATACTAATTGGCCTAAACTCGAATGACTGCTAACGTGAAACTACATACGCTAATTATTATAAAATGTGTTGGTGGTTCGTAAAGACTTATCCATGCATATATTAAGTACTACTCTTTCGTCTTTAAACATTATATTACTTACTTTATGTGCTTTCAGATATGATCAATAAATAATACAGCACAGGAGATGAAGATAGCACTTAGCTAGTTTCCATAGTTACAGTTCTGTGATTTCAAATCTTACGTCAGATATAATAATTAATCATCTTATGATATGCGCGCTCTAGTTCCTAGTTCCATCAAAAGTTTTGGACACAAACAATATTGTCTACGGAATACCCCCCATTCCTATTCTCTGTGGATTGAGCCGCAACAAACGTTTATACTCATAAACCGGAAACATTTGCTATTATGCAAACTACCAATTATATACGTACCACGCTGCATCTATCAATTATATTGAATAGGTAACAATCTGTCTACCAAACTTTCATCAAATCAGATATTTGTTGTTCATTATCTGGAGCAACCCACAACAAATGCCCCCCACATAGTAATCAATAATTCAGTGCGGTCGCTTTCAGCAATGAATGAAATATCAAATCCACTTGTGTTTAGTTTCCGTTATGATATTCATAAAATAAGTAAAGCAAGAATAGTTTTAACTCCAATGAACTCATCAGTATTTCTCTCAGAGTTAGTAGCAGGTACTGTATTATTAGTTTTCAATAGCCTGTATTTCCAAAAACAATGCATTTAAATGTAAACACTACCAATGCATCTAATTTACCTAATCGTCTTTATGTCTCAAATAAAAAATATATAAATATATGACAGACAAATTCAGTTAATAAGAGCGAAGTCTAGCCTAAGGCTTTTCTAACAGTTAACACCTCAAGAAGAGAATATCACACCTGTATTTAACATAAATTTTGGAGCATAACGATAATAACAAAATAATACTTATTATAAAAATAAATTATAACTACTGTTACTGTTGTGTAAATAAATACATTTAAAATGTTTTTATTGACATGATTTATATACCTACAAGGAAGTAGCACCTACCTTACTGATATTATTTCCTAGATTGATATTTGGAGAGATATCAAAAATGTAATCGTTTTCTGTTTCCTTACTTGTGTACTTTAAAACTTATCATTGCAAAGATGTATGTACTTGCTGGCTGGGGACCTCTCATTCCCTTAAAAGTTCATTTTGCTAAAGCGAGACTCTCGACCCGAAAAAACACAAAAGGTAACAAAAAACACACGCATATGTACACAAATACATAAAAACAGTGTCACACATTTACCGCCAAGGCAATACAGTAGTTGTTCAATGTGGTTCAAAGAGGATTAGACATAGTATTTTGTCTACTCAGAAAATGTCTTTGGTATTGCGCTGCCACACGATAATACGCACTTTTCAAACTTCCCATAAATCAACCCCTTATCCGTCATCTCAGCATTTGAATACAAGTGTGTAAATACACAAGACAAACACGAACTATTAAATTTTGCGAAGGCAACTACTGAAAACAAATTCAAACCAATCGTATGCGAAGTTTTATTTTTGTCAGAATCTGATGCAGTCGCTATTAGACCACTAGTGCAAGATGTGCTTAACGCCAATACATTTTTAAACTTTTATTGTATTGTTGGGGAATTAAATTATGTTAATACTAATAATAGCAACAATATTAACAATAATCGACGATGTTTGCAGAAAATAGTTAGTACTATTTTAAACTATAACGTCCCTAGATGTTTATAGTGTTCTGTAAGAATCCCTCACCCTTAGAATAATAGAATAACATTTTAAGCTTTCACCAGTGTTTTTTGATGTTTTAAGGAGTATGAGGAGGAGCTATCAATGCAAAATTCTAGGTTATGGCTGAGTTCAGTTCTAGTGATTCATTTTTAGTCTTAAACGTAAATTTGCTCTTTGTTTTTCTAGAGACGATGGACCAAAGGAGCTACGGCAATCGTACAAGATTTTATTAATAGGTGTTCCTAACATCTAATTTCAATTTTCTTAGAATAAACGAGTATTTCAATTAACTATACATAGACTGTGTATTCTGTTAGTGGATAATTCTGACGGGCTTGTAATGAGTCAACATGTAGAATCAGAATCTACACAGATAGTAGACAATCACTACTGACCTTACGTAATCATAACAAGTAAATTAGCATGGAAGTGCCATTGAAAGTGGCCTCAACCAACAACAGCATATCAGTATGCTGGGTAAAGGGACACAAGCGGTGCTACGGCAATAAAACAGTTAATAAGCTGGCCAGGAGTGCATCGGGTGCAGTATCATTGGACCTGGTTCCTCTAGTATGCTTCCGCTGTCAGCTTTCCTTGAAATTATCAAGGAGAACACCCACAAAGACTTCAAAAGAGGGTGGGATGAAACAAATAACTGTCAACTTGCTAAGGAGTTCTTAGAGTATCCCAGCAAGGATACAGCAAAAATATACCTGGCTATGACCAGGATGAATCTTCGTCTAGTGACACGTATTCAAACTGGACACTGTTGGCTAAGGAAGCACGTGTATTATATGAGAAAGTATGAAACACATCCTGGTAGGGGTTGCAAACAGCAAGATGGCACTCTGTGAGTACACAGCAGTCTCATCACCAAGAGAATCCGTGTTGAGAGAGCGATGACCTTCTATGGCGTACATTAGAGGGCTTCCCCTGAGGAACGTCACCACGTTTTTCTCTTTATTAGGTTGGTTAATGGTTCAGGTGGATAGATCTCTAAATGGAAAGAAGCACAAGGGGCCCAAAAGCCTACAGTATTTGTGGATTTTTTCAAGCTACCTTCTCACAATTCCAGAATCCACAGTGAAAATATATATTTGGCAGTGTGCAACGAAGAACGAATGCAGCTAAGCACATTAACACATATTACGCACTTATATTACTTATATTATTAATAAAATTATTTTTTTGTCGTTTCTACATATTTGATAACGCTGTAAAAAACGTCCGCATGGCAGTGGACAGATCTAACGGACGATGATTGTCATAGGCGCTAATTTTCCGGAGGGAAAATAAGGTTTGGTCTATTTTTTTTTAAACATCGAGTTAGAATTCCGAAATAAATTTGTTATTGTCTTTTAGGCCGGTTCGAGCACGTGCTAAAAAATTTTGTATTTTGTCATAGTTAACCCTGTATAGTTCTCTACCGAATGTGAGCGATGACCTGTTCTCTCACATTGACCTAAGTAAACATTCTTCCACCCTACCATACCCGCAGAGAGAGTACCAACCCTCTCCACGAATATAGTTTATATACGGTCTACCGGCTACGGGGGTCGAACCCACAGCCATCTAGTCACGTCACCTCGACTCAAGTACTGACGCCTTAAACCGCGCGACCACTGCGAAATACTCAACTACTTTGGGTCAAAGATTCAATGATATTTCTAGCATCAAAGTTATAGTTCCCCGTATAGAACAACAAGAGGCTTCACCATTAAATATGTGATTTAAGCACTTTTAGTGTAAATAGAGGGTTTTCTCTGAATTTGTTGAACCTTTTGTAGATTTTTCATGCTGCTTAACATTTAAATAAAAGAATAACATTGAAATAAAATTTACAATTCGGCAACCAACGCAAATGGAAGCCTTCCGTTTTACATATATTTTTTTGCCTCATTATCTCACGCAGCTGAGTGTCCTAAATATTTGGAATAATATTAAACGGTTAAATTATTCGTAGTGGGATCGCGAGGAATATAATGGTTTAAATAAAATTGCGTTTTTCCTTTATGTTTTGTCTCTTTGCATGCTTTAAATTATTCCAAATTCGAGGCAAGCGTATGTGGCAATTTCCGTTTAGTTGAAATTTAGTTCTTTGATTCACATCTGTGCAGTTCTGAAAACTGTTTTGGTCTTTTCAAATATACGTTCATACAAGTTTTTGTTCTTTGCCATTTCTGTATACAGTCGACGTACTGGCGGCAAGCTAGAGAGTAATTTATTTATTTGTATGAAAGTTGGCAGTGCAAAAAGCTTAATAAAGTTTTCTAGACTCTTGTCTGCAGAGAGAAACAGACCCAGAAACTTAACTTCTTATTTTACACATGGATTTTTTCTTTGCAATATGAAGTTTGTAAAAGCGTATATTGTTTAATGAATAAAGTGTAGAAGTTGATCATGATTTACATATGAAAATATCGTGATTAAACAAAATAATAATACTTTTAATGTCAGGTAGATAATATGAAATAGCTATTTATTTAATTAACACAAAGCCTGTAGGAAAGTAGAATAAACTTATTTACGTACAGATAACATTGAAGATTTTAAGAGCTTAGATATTTATTGATTGATAACCAGTGTTAACTATGGGATATTCACATTAGGGGCTAATGAGAAATCAATTATGTACGAGGGAAGAGCAATGTCATCAATACATATCGCATATGATTCTCTATGATGGAGTTCCACTCAGTTAACAATGCAATATGAACATCAATCATTAACAATTGTAAACTGTACACACTTTATGGCACTTTGAACGACAGGTAAATTAGTTAACAATGTTTTGCACATGAAAATATAGTGATTAAAGAAAATAATAAGTTAACACGTTAAGCGGCAGATAATATGAAAATAACATTTCAAACTTCTAAGATTTTCTATAGCTTACAATTGCTGTCAGTTTTAAATTTCATACTGCTATTTGGTGTGTGTCCACTGTTTTCTCATTTAATTACTGTGAAGGCTTAAGCACAGTTCACGTAAAAGTCGAAGTTCAGCTTTTTTGCTTTCATTGCTTCTAATGCCCTATCTGCACGGGGCTATTTTTTCAAGCTAGGATAGCAAGCTAGTATTCCGGTGTTCTATTATCATCGGTGTACACGAGGTTAGTTTTTTAAGTTGGAAAAGCAAGATAGTGTTAGTAAACTAGCAGGCTAGCAAGTCTAGCACTATTTAAAGAGAACTAGCTTAGTTTTTAATTTAGTAAGCTAGTGTAGAAGCGAGTAAGCTAGCATCAATGCGAGAAAAGTTTCCATAGGATAGGGTTGCATTATTTATGCTACATTAGCGACAACAATTCATTATATTTTCATAAAAATATTTAAGAAACTGCAACTGATAGTAATAAAACTATGCACTAAAAGTTTACATTATATATTGCACTAAATTGCAAGAAATGACTGTTTTTAACGCGACCAAATATCGAAAATTATGTTGCGAATAAAAACAAATGTGTAACGTCAGCTGTGACGTAAGACGTCTGAATTCTTGACGCCAGTATAGTAACACCTACCACCACCCAATTAACTACTCTGGCTTTGTATAAACGGCGAAGCTAGTACACGATCGGCTACTATATAGCAAAGACACAACGGTTCTGCATATATACACGCTTCAGAAATGCCTAAATTATATAGTGAAATTAATTTTAAGTAGAATGTTACTATTCTCTGTTATAATGACAAACATGCGTGATTTATCATGTCAAAGAAATACATTTTTCTAGCAGCTCTTCAAATAGTTGTTCCAATGCAACTTGACACAATTTACAAATAAATATTTCAGTTTAAAATTGTGAATCCTCACCTACATTATCGCAAAGTTTGCACCTCGCGACGTAGCTTAAGGCAATCCTATGTAGGTGCTTGTTGAGATGTTCGTGGCCTGTTAGGAGACCCATGGCAATCCTAATTTTGCTTCGGTTAAGCATACCAGAAATCTGTTTGCGTCAGTTCATAGGTCCTCTATAAGTAGTCTGGCTTGACGCAGACCGGATTCACTCAAGTAATCTTCCATTGACCGCTTTTTGATCAAGTCATTAATGGACCTGGCGATATAGTATTGTGATAAGCCCAAAACTGCTTCCTACAAATTAACTACTTGAGCCTTGCCTGCTTAGGTTAGGTCAGCTTTCGCCATCTCAATTACGGGAGGCATGTAAGAAAGCTGAAACAACAGCAACGGCCTTGGCCAGAATCTTGCCCAATGTAAGGGGGCCCACAGCAAAGAAGCGGAGAGCCCTGGCAAATGTCGTTGACTCTGTTTTACTGTATGTGGCCCCGGTGTGGGGTGAAGCTCTGAGCAGGCAGGAAGAATCCTTTAAACAGCTTGACCGCGGTGCAAAGGAGGATGGCGCTGAGAGTTTCCATGGCCTATAGAACGGTCTCCACGATCGCTGCCCAAGTAATCGCTGCAGTGATCCCTATTCACCTGTTAGTCGATGAGAGGTGTAGGATTATGGCTGGATACGGCCCATGGGATGCAGTAAAAATAGTCGAAAGGGAGAACACATTATCTAAGTGGCAGCGGGAGTACGACCAGTGTGATAAGGGCCGTTGGACGAGGAGGCTAGTCAAGGACCTCAAGGGCTGGATAGGATCGCAATTCCGCACCGGGCATGGCAGCTTCGGTAGCTTCCTTGCCCGCTTCAAAAAGAAAGGACAAAATAACTGTATTTACTGCGGGGAAACTAATACGGCCGAACATACAGTTTTCGAGTGTTCCAGGACCCAAAGGGACAGAGACACTATCGAAAACCTAGTCGAAACAGCGCTTTCAAGCAAGGTACTCTGGGATCGTGCAATGGGTGTGATCCATAATATAATGATAACTAAAGTAGCGGACATGAAAACTGCCGAACGGCAGCAAGACAGGGCTATAGATGAAGGATAAAGGAAGAACGTGGTCGGCCCATATTCGAAGTAAACCTTTACAAGGCAGTTCTGGATATGGCCAACGGAAACAGGAGGGGTTTTAGCCGGTAAGAGTCTGGCACTATCCGGCGGCACTAGATCTAAGCGCCGGATGTCTATAATGGGTTTCCCCTCCTCGAACGAAAAAAAAAGGTCAGGTCAGTTTAACACGCTCCCTTCCCAAGGAATTCTGACATTCCAGTACCACACCAGCGGTGATCCTGAAAGACAGAAGCGCTCGTACAGTTCCTTCGTCCTTTTCTGGTCTAACCTGACTGTCCCTGACTTAGATTATAGGCTACTGGCTTCTTCACTAATTTACCAGCTTAAAAACCAAGATAGTTCTGTTTATATGGAGCCAGAGTTGCTAGCCTGCTAGCATTAGCTTGTTATCCTTGAAAAATTAGCCTCGTGTAGTCCAAGCATAATGGCTTATTTATACGATGTCAGTCGGTGTGTCAGTTGAGGTTGCCAGTAACTGAATGTCAGCTATTGCTAGTCTCCAAAGAAGCCAGTGTGCCACGTCACTAACTGACAGCTCCAGCTAAATACTTTTGTCGCCGCGTGCCAACAACCTTCCAGTCAATAAATCTATAAATGATACTGCAGGCTAATGCCCCGACCTGCATTGAATTACACCTGCAGTATCTGGGTGAACAGCCAATAATCCTTGTCGGCCACTCCACCATGCATAGACCGGTTTCGGGCTTGTTAGCGCTCATCAGTATGCCATAGGTGAGACGACCGACAATTGAACTGGCTGTTCCTTCATATGTAGGTTCACATATTAATTGAGTGCAGGTGAGATGTAACTGGTCTGCTACTTCCTGCTCGGCCTAAGCGGCTCGACTAGGTCTGCAGTTAAGTACCTACGACAATGTAGGTCGCTCCCTGCAAGTGGAGCCGCTTAGGCCGAGCAGAAGTAGCAGACCAGTTACATCTCACCTGCACTCGATTTATTTGTGAACCTACATATGAAGGAACAGCCAGTTCAATTGTCGGTCTTCTCACCTATGGCATACTGATGAGGGCTAACAAGCCCGAAACCGGTCGATGTCTGGTGGAGTGGCCGACAAGGATTCTTGGCTGTTCACACATATACTGCAGGTGTAATTCGATGCCGGTCAGGGCATTAGCCCGCGGAGTAGTTGTTTCCTGCAGTATAATTTATAGATTTAATGGCGCATCGCCCAGGGCGACAGGTCTGCAGTTAAGTACCTACGACAATGTAGATCACTTCCTGCAAGTCGAGCCGCTTAGGCCGAGCAGGAAGTAGCAGACCAGTTACATCTCACCAACCTTCCAGTCAATTTACCAGCTGGCATGCGACCAGCTATTGGCAACGTGTAAATCAGACGTATTATATCAGCTGTCAGAATACCTGATTTACAAAATCAGTTACTTCAATTCAGGCAACACTAATGGACGCACTGGAAACAACTGTATTGGTCAAAGTTGGGAATAAATTATCTCTCTGATAAAACGCCACGATTTAATAGTGCTAATTTATTGATTTTTTAAAGAAATACAGAACAATTCTTAGGTTTTCGCGACTGGCGTCTATTGAATGATGTACACTTTCTGGGATGTTATGCCGTGGTCGATGCTTTACTGCAGACGTTTCGCTATATTTAACAGATGACATCTTCATTCAGCCGCCACTCAAGATACGAGAAGCACTCAAAATACCATACTCATACCATTCAATGGGGTAGTTATGATTTTGTTGGCCCAATCCACTCCTAGAATGTTACAGATTATATTAGAGAAACGTTTTCCATGTTAATTTAAAAAATGTGGAGAATCTGAATTATAAAATATCAAGAATAGATTCATAACTTATAAATTGAAAATGAACCATAATTTCAGTTTCGACTTATATACCTGCCGCAAAGTTCCAAAGCTCTATAAAGTAGGTACCGTTTACTATTGTTAATAATTGAGGTTCATATTGCATTGTAAACTCGTCGCCAGTCCGTCATAGAGGATCATGTGCGATATTTGTTGATGGCATTGCTCTTTCTTCGTATATAATTGATTTCTGATTAGTGGCTAATGTGGGTATCCTATAATTAACACTGCTTATCAATCAATAAATACATACGCTCTTATAATACTGCAACTTGGAATATAGCATGGAATAGGAAATATATTTATATTATTTGCTCACACTAAACACCAATCAAATCGGTGTTAAAGATAAATGACAGTTTAATTTAGCTGCAGGAAGTAGAGACGGAAGTATTAAACATTTTAGTAGATGGAGCAAATAATATTACAATAATATTACTGAATACCATTTACGAATTAAGCATAGAAAAAAACTTGTGCTATGTATCCACAATTACATTCATAGTTATAGTTGACTTCCAAAATTGTAGAAAGTGACTAATCGCTAGCTTGTGGACAAGCGCGACGGGCGAAACGTGCGGGGAGCAACATTTTATAGGCGTACTAAATTTGAATGCTATCAGATATAAAAAATATATAAAAAGACAAAAATAATTGCATTACATAATATCTATTATTTTTAGAGTAGAAATAGTGATATAACGGTTTTTATAAATTTCGAGGCGTTAGATAATAAAAACAATAAGAATATTTCAAAATTTAAAGTTTTTATCTTGTATATCGGTGTAAGTTAATTTAGAAAATTTATCAAGACAAATTGAAAA
>JALDAQ010000128.1:0-28000 GCA_025584915.1 Monochamus saltuarius
GATGGAGCGTCCAAATCGGAGGCTAGTCTCTACAGAAAAATTGGGAATTTTCTCTCAAAAATATGTACAGGGTTCGCTTCTAGAAACCCGTGGCAATCACTTAAAAACCAAAATGGGTCGCTTCGGGCCCTTACCAAGCGCCAAAGGGCCTCTAAAATTGCCAAATGCTGTAAAAATATAAGTTCTATCGAATTCTAATTAACACAAAAAATCAGTAAAATTAGATATGGACAAAATATTCACAGGGGACCTAGAATGGACCATATATTATCGATCCCAAAAGGCACAATTGCAAAAAAAATGTACTCAACTCGAGTAGGGCCCCTTGGCCGATGGGGCGTGCGATAGAAAATTCCATTAAAATACGTTAAAGTGGTCCCGAAAAATCTGAAAATAATGTTTTTTGCAAAATACCTGAAAGGCACATGCACAAAATACTTATAAATATTTTTCTGCAAAAAAAAATATGTATTTATCAAAAATCGAATTTTTCTCTCCATTCTTCACCTCTGTGACCGCGCGACCAAATCGGAGGCTAGTCGCTACAGAAAAATTGGGAATTTTTCTCTCAAAAATATGTACAGGGTTCGCTTCTAGAAACCCGTGGCAATCACTTAAAAACAAAAATGGGCCGCTTCGGGCCCTTACCAAGCAAAGGGCCTCTAAAATTGCCAAATGCTGTAAAAATATAAGTTCTATCGAATTCTAATTAACACAAAAATCAGTAAAATTAGATATGGACAAAATATTCACAGGGGACCTAGAATGGACCATATATTATCGATCCCAAAAGGCACAATTGCAAAAATGTACTCAACTCGAGTAGGGCCCCTTGGCCGATGGGGCGTGCGATAGAAAATTCAATTAAAATACGTTAAAGTGGTCCCGAAAAATGTGAAAATAATGTTTTTTGCAAAATACCTGAAAGGCACATGCACAAAATACTTATAAATATTTTTCTGCAAAAAAAAAATATGTATTTATCAAAAATCGAATTTTTCTCTTCATTCTTACTCCAGTGACGGCGCGTCCAAATCGGAGGCTAGGCGCTACAGAAAAATTGGGAATTTTTCCCTCAAAAATATGTACAGGGGTCGCTTCTAGAAACCCGTGGCAATCGCTTTTATACAAAAATGGGCCGCTTTGGGCCCTTACCAAGGCAAAGGGCCTCTAAAATTGCCAAATGCTGTAAAAATATAAGTTCTATCGAATTCTAATTAACACAAAAAATCAGTAAAATTAGATATGGACAAAATATTCACAGGGGACCTAGAATGGACCATATTGTCACGGAATTTGCCCCACTCACTCCCAAACCGACGACTGTGGCACCGCGAATTGCCTAAGATTGCCCCGATCGCCCCTACGCCATTCTGGTAAACAAACAACATGCCGTGATCGAGATCGGCCTGGAAAAATCGAGAATCGACGAGAAGCGTTCCAGTCGTACGAGATCTAGGGATCTAGAGATACTGGAATATATCTGGAATATTCGTTGGGTCTATAAAAGAAGAATAAACGGCCGAGTTAGTTAGTCTTGTATTAGTCTTGTGTTACAGTCTGAAGTGAAGTGTTTAATTAGAGATCAAAGCGATTTAGATAGCGATTAATTAAATAAGTGTTTAGTTGACCTGTAATTAGTAGTGTTCAGTAGTTAATAAAAAGTAATTAATTAACGGATTGTTTTCTGGAAGTAAGAGAAAAGACGGATTGGGAAATCCGTGACAATTTGGTGTCGGAAGTGGATTTAGTTGGAAGTTTTAAAGAGCTTTCTGGAACCCTGTCCACAAAGTGGGATTTAAGTGGAAGTTTGAAGAACTTTCTGGAACCCTGTGCGCGGGTGGAATAAAGACCCAAGTGTGGCATATCACCGCACTCGTCGTGACTCAAGGAAGTGAACGGTGGTATTCGCGAAGGACAATCTCGAACATTCTAGAACTTTGTACAGGAGTGAGACAAATACCCAAGTGTGATATATCACCGCACTCGTCGTGACTCAAGGAAGTGAACGGTGGTATTCGCGAAGGACAATCTCGAACATTCTAGAACTTTGTACAGGAGTGAGACAAATACCCAAGTGTGATATATCACCGCACTCGTCGTGACTCAAGGAAGTGAACGGTAGTATTCGCGAAGGACCATCTCGAACATTCTAGAACTTTGTACGGGAGTGAGACAAATACCCAAGTGTGATATATCACCGCACTCGTCTTGACTTAAGGAAGTGAACGGTGTTATTCGCGAAGGACAATCTCGAACATTCTAGAACTTTGTACGGGAGTGCGACAAAGACCCAAGTGTGACATATCACTGCACTCGTCGTGACTCAAGGAAGTGAACGGTGGTATTCGCGAAGGACAATCTCGAACATTCTAGAACTTTGTACAGGAGTGAGACAAATACCCAAGTGTGATATATCACCGCACTCGTCGTGACTCAAGGAAGTGAACGGTGGTATTCGCGAAGGACAATCTCGAACATTCTAGAACTTTGTACGGGAGTGAGACAAATACCCAAGTGTGATATATCACCGCACTCGTCGTGACTCAAGGAAGTGAACGGTGGTATTCGCGAAGGACAATCTCGAACATTCTAGAACTTTGTACTGGAGTGAGACAAAGACCCAAGTGTGACATATCACTGCACTCGTCGTGACTCAAGGAAGTGAACGGTGGTAATTGCGAAAGACATTCTCGAACATTCTAGAACTTTGTACGGGAGTAAGACAAAGACCCAAGTGTGACATATCGCCGCACTCGTCGTGACTTAAGGAAGTGAACGGTGCTATTTGCGAAGGACATTCTCGAACATTCTAGAACTTTATACCGAAGTGAGACAAAGACACAAGTGCGACATATCACTGCACTCGTCGTGACTTAAGGAAGTGAACGGTGTTATTCGCAAAGAACAATCTCGAACATTCTAGAACTTTATACCAAAGTGAGACAAAGACCCAAGTGTGGCATATCACTGCACTCGTTTCATTGTAAGGAAGGCAACGGTGATATCTAGAAATACATTCGTGGACATTCTAGAACATTCTAAAGAAAATAAAGTGAATGCCTGTAACTAGAAGCCAAGTCAATATGGATGTACAAATGGCAAAACTGTTAGAAATGATGCAAACCATGCAAAGTAAAATGGAAGACCAGGCGAAAACGATGCAGGAGAAGTTAGAGGAACAAGGACGGACGATGCAAGAAAAATTTGAAGAACAAGGGCACCAGACGAAGACGACACAAGAAAAATTAGAAGAACAAGGACAAACAATGCAAAAGAAATTTGAAGAACAAGGGCATAAAATTGAAGATCAGACTCAAATGATGCAAGAGAAATTAGAAAAGAAATTAGAAGATCAGATGCAGATACTACAACAGGAAATGAAAGCTCAGACAAATGAAATGCAGACGAAGTTAGAAAAATTAGAATATACAGTAGAGGAGAAACTGTTAGAACAAAGAAAAGAAATTGACGAAGAACTGTTAGCACAAAAACAGGAAATACACGAAGAAATAAACCAGGTTAGAGAAGAGCTTCGACATAAATTAGACAACATAACAAAGGAGGGCGTAATCAAATCAGAAGGACCGGTTATTCGAACTCAGAAGACGAGACCCCCTGAATTCGACGGTAAGGTTTCCTGGAATGTCTATCTGCGTCAGTTCGAAGCAGCAGCTGCAGCAAACGAGTGGTCTGATTACGAAAAGGCTACCGCTTTAATAGTTGCTCTACGAGGGGAAGCTCTTGACGTCTTACAAGGAGTTCCTGCTGGGCAGCAGAGTAACTATGACCTTCTGAAACAGCATATGGAAATGAGATATGGGGATAAGCACCTGCAGCAAGTGTACCAGGCACAATTGAAAAATCGTCACCAGCAGAGTGGAGAGAATTTACAACATTTTGAGACAGACGTTGCTCGACTGGTTCGATTGGCATATCCAACAGCCCCGTCCGAATTTGTAGACCAGCTCTCCATCCAAGTGTTTATCGACGGCCTAAGAGATTGCGAAACACAGCAGGCACTACGACTCGCTAGACCTAAAACGTTGAATGACGCTCTTTCGCATGCACTGGAATTTGAGGCAGCAAAGATGGCATCCGGTAGACATGTTAAAGTTCGAGCCATCAGTGATAACAGCGATAATATGGGAAATGGAGACATAATCAAAACGTTGAAGGAGGTCATTGAGAAACTCAGCCCAACTACCAATCCGAAGAGAGAACAACCTGGCAGCCGAAGAGATCGCCCTCTCCAATGTTGGAACTGTGGGCAGACGGGACATTTGAAGAGACAGTGTAGGGCCCCGGTCGCAGATCAGCAAAAACGCGACTCCCAGGCGGCAGCTGCACAGGAAAACTAGGCTCAGCCGGCTTAACGGGGCAAAGCCGGCTGCGTCCTCCTACCATGCCCCACGAGAAGAAATTACGTTGTCACGTCTCCAGGACTCTGACTCTTTGTTAGTAGAAGGCATTATTTTTGGTCGTATGTTCCTATGGTAATCGACACTGGAGCGGCAAGAACTATTGTACGACCGAATATTATTGGTGATTGGCGTATTAAGAGCCCTACCAAGCGTTATGTCCTTACAACAGCCAATGGACAACAACTGCCAGTCAAGGGGAATGCGAGCTTGACATAGAATTAGGCGACGTCAAATTCAAACACAGAGCCCTGGTAGCAAATATATCGGACAATCTCATACTCGGACTAGACTTACTACGAGCAAAGGGGGTGAACTTAGATTTGAATGCTGGTACGCTACGGATAATGGGTGAGGAAGTAGTGCTAACGACCACCACTGAGAATAACGCTGTACGGAGACTTGTTGTTAAAGAAGATGTGGTACTACCTGGTCAGACCGAGACATTGGTTGCCACTGTAATGGATGGGGAAATGTCTTGCAGTGTTGGAGTGGTGGAACCCAGTAATCCGGATCTGTTCAATAAATCTATAGTCACCGGCCGCACCCTGATTAAACCAGAGAAAACGACAATAGTACGGGTAGTTAACCTGAAAACCTTTCCACAGAAAATTACAAAGGGAACTGAAGTAGGAGTCTGTGAACCTGTTACCATGGTCAGAACACTCAAAGAAAACAACGAAATGGAGAAGAAACCGAATAAGACCAGTCTACCGGAATGTCTAAGGGATATAGTGGATAGGGCCAAAGAAAGATTAACAGAGATGGAGGTGGAACAACTGGAAGAGCTGCTAAGTGAAAATGAAGATGTGTTTGCACTTAAACCAGGCGACTTTGGGAGAACCAATGTAGTGAAGCATCGAATCGATACTGGTTCATCATCTCCTATAAAGCAGCCACCACGTGGACTTCCATTAGCCAAGCGAGAAGAAGTTAACAAGATGTTAATTGAGATGCAAAATCAAGGCACCATAGAACCATCTCAGAGTCCTTGGGCTTCTCCTGTAGTCCTGGTCAAGAAGAAAGACGGCTCCACCCGATTTTGTGTGGACTACAGAAAATTAAATGACGTCACCAAGAAAGACAGTTACCCATTACCGAGGATTGACGATACTCTGGACACCTTGGCTGGTGCGCAATGGTTTTCCACTTTGGATTTAAAGAGTGGATATTGGCAAGTCGAGGTCAGCCCAGAAGACAAGGAAAAGACAGCATTCACTACCGGAAATGGATTGTGGCAGTTCAATGTAATGCCATTTGGTCTATGTAATGCCCCTGCCACTTTTGAACGACTGATGGAAACTGTACTTCATGGCCTGCATTGGGAGACCTGCTTGATTTACTTGGACGACGTGGTGGTGCTGGGACGCTCTTTCCAGGAGCACCTGAAGAACGTGTCCGAAGTGTTCAAGAAGTTGAAAGCAGCAAACCTGAAGTTGAACCCGAAGAAGTGCAGTCTGTTCCAAAAGGAGGTCAGATACTTAGGCCACATTATTACTCCACACGGTGTGAAAACAGACCCGGAAGACAGAGTGCATAAAGAACTGGCCGGTTCCTAAAGACAAACATCAAGTTCGAAGTTTTCTTGGCCTATGCACATACTATCGACGATTCGTCCAAGGATTCTCGGACATTGCCAAGCCTCTTCATAAACTCACAGAAGACAACATCCCGTTCGAATGGACGACGAAATGCCAGCAAGCCTTTGAGACGCTGAAAGAGGCCCTCTGCACTACCCCGATTTTGACATACCCAATACCTGGACAACCATTTATAGTGGACACGGACGCAAGCAACATTGGAATTGGCGGAGTTCTTTCCCAAATACAAGATGGCCAAGAGCGAGTACTGGGCTACTTCAGCAAAGTCCTGTCAAAAGCCGAAAAGAACTATTGTGTGACTCGGAAAGAATTACTTGCCATCGTCAAGAGCCTAGAACACTTTCATAAATACCTGTATGGCCAAGAATTCCTTCTAAGAACGGATCACGCTTCCCTTAAATGGCTGTTGCAGTTTAAGAACCCGGAAGGACAGATGGCCAGGTGGCTGGAACGGCTGCAAGAATATCACTTTGTTGTTGAACATCGAGCCGGCAGGAAACATGGAAATGCAGATGCCCTTTCTAGGAGACCCTGTCCTGTCAACTGCAAACACTGTAGTAGTCTTGAAAAGAAAGAGGACATCTCATCAGTTCCTTGTAAGGTGGTAGCAGCCCAACCTGAAGACAGATGGAGTTCAGCGGCGATTCGGGAAGACCAGCAAGCTGACTGTGACATCAAGCCCTTACTAGACTGGAAAGAAGCCAACAACCGACCCTCATGGGCTGAAGTCAGCAGTAAAAGCCCAACATTAAAGAGCTATTGGGCTCAATGGAATTCCTTGGTGTTGGAAGACGGTGTCCTAAAAAGAGCATGGGAGAACAATGACGGAACGGAGGTCAAGAAACAAGTACTACTCCCGAGGACACGGGTCAAGGAAGTGCTGCAGGAAGTACATGGAGGTACTGGGGTGGACATTTCGGTATCAATAGGACTCTACAGAAGATTAGGGAGCGTTTCTACTGGTTGAGCTGTAGGACGGATGTAGAAGATTGGTGCCGAAAATGTGACGTATGTGCAGCCAGCAAGGGACCGAAGACCCGTTCCAGAGGCAAAATGCGCCAGTACATCGTAGGAGCACCGTTTGAGAGGATTGCGATTGATATCGCTGGCCCCTTTCCGAAAAACCCAAAGTGGGAACCGATATCTACTAGTGGCCATGGACTACTTCAGCAAATGGCCGGAAGTATACTCCTTCCCAATCAAGAGACCACAACCGTAGCAGAAGCGCTAGTCAACAACCTGTTCTGCAGATTTGGTGTGCCCATGGAACTACATTCAGATCAGGGCAGAAATTTCGAATCAGGTGTGTTCCGAAAGGTCTGCGAGCTTATGGGAATCCGAAAAACCAGGACCACCCCACTGCATCCCCAGTCAGATGGTATGGTGGAACGCTTCAACGCCACACTAGAAACCAATCTGAGGATGTTTGTGAACGAGAACCAGACAGACTGGGACAAGCTCATTCCACTCTTCCTGTTAGCTTACCGCTCAGCTGTCCATGAAACGACTGGGAAGACTCCCGCAAGGATCATCTTTGGAAGAGAGCTTCGCCTTCCAGCAGATTTGGTATTTGGTCGTCCTGCGGAACAGCCCACAGAGCCAGACACTTATACCCATGACCTAGAACGAAGACTAGCAGCCGTACACGATCAAGTCAGATCTCGAATGCGATTAGAGAGCGATCGCATGAAGACTCGATACGACGTCCGGGCCAATACAGTCGGATTCCAACAAGGCGACCTGGTGTGGCTGTACAACCCCACGCGGAAGAAAGGAAAATCGCCTAAACTACAGAACCGTTGGGAGGGCCCCTATACCGTCATTAAAAGAATCAATGACGTCGTCTACCGGATACAAAGGACTCCCAGGAGTAAAATGAAGGTCGTCCATCTGGAGCGTCTGTCCCCGTATAGAGGTGTATCCGATCGGGACGATCGGTCCTAAGGAGGGGCAGTGTCACGGAATTTGCCCCACTCACTCCCAAACCGACGACTGTGGCACCGCGAATTGCCTAAGATTGCCCCGATCGCCCCTACGCCATTCTGGTAAACAAACAACATGCCGTGATCGAGATCGGCCTGGAAAAATCGAGAATCGACGAGAAGCGTTCCAGTCGTACGAGAAAAGGGATCTAGAGATACTGGAATATATCTGGAATATTCGTTGGGTCTATAAAAGAAGAATAAACGGCCGAGTTAGTTAGTCTTGTATTAGTCTTGTGTTACAGTCTGAAGTGAAGTGTTTAGTTAGAGAGATCAAAGCGATTTAGATAGCGATTAATTAAATAAGTGTTTAGTTGACCTGTAATTAGTAGTGTTCAGTAGTTAATAAAGAAGTAATTAATTAACGGATTGTTTTCTGGAAGTAAGAGAAAAGACGGATTGGGGAAATCCGTGACAATATATTATCGATCCCAAAAGGCACAATTGCAAAAAATGTACTCAACTCGAGTAGGGCCCCTTGGCCGATGGGGCGTGCGATAGAAAATCTCATTAAAATACGTTAAAGTGGTCCCGAAAAATCTGAAATTAATGTTTTTGCAAAATACCCTAAATGCAGTTGCACACAATACTTATAAATATTTCTCTGCAAAAAAAAATATGTATTTATCAAAAATCGATTTTTTTCTCGTCATTCTTACCTCTGTGACGGAGCGTCCAAATCGGAGGCTAGTCGCTACAGAAAAATTGGGAATTTTTCTCTCAAAAATATGTACAGGGTTCGCTTCTAGAAACCCGTGGCAATCACTTAAAAACAAAAATGGGCCGCTTCGGGCCCTTACCAAGCGCCAAAGGGCCTCTAAAATTGCCAAATGCTGTAAAAATATAAGTTCTATCGAATTCTAATTAACACAAAAAATCAGTAAAATTAGATATGGACAAAATATTCACAGGGGACCTAGAATGGACCATATATTATCGATCCCAAAAGGCACAATTGCAAAAAAATGTACTCAACTCGAGTAGGGCCCCTTGGCCGATGGGGCGTGCGATAGAAAATTCCATTAAAATACGTTAAAGTGGTCCCGAAAAATCTGAAAATAATGTTTTTTGCAAAATACCTGAAAGGCACATGCACAAAATACTTATAAATATTTTTCTGAAAAAAAAATATGTATTTATCAAAAATCGAATTTTTCTCTCCATTCTTCACCTCTGTGACCGCGCGACCAAATCGGAGGCTAGTCGCTACAGAAAAATTGGGAATTTTTCTCTCAAAAATATGTACAGGGTTCGCTTCTAGAAACCCGTGGCAATCACTTAAAAACAAAAATGGGCCGCTTCGGGCCCTTACCAAGCGCCAAAGGGCCTCTAAAATTGCCAAATGCTGTAAAAATATAAGTTCTATCGAATTCTAATTAACACAAAAATCAGTAAAATTAGATATGGACAAAATATTCACAGGGACCTAGAATGGACCATATATTATAGATCCCAAAAGGCACACTTGCAAAAAAATTTACTCAACTCGAGTAGGGCCCCTTGGCCGATGGGGCGTGCGGTAGAAAATCTCATTAAAATACGTTAAAGTGGTCCCGAAAATTCTGAAATTAATGTTTTTCGCAAAATACCCGAAAGGCAGTTGCACACAATACTTATAAATATTTCTCTGCAAAAAAAAATATGTATTTATCAAAAATCGATTTTTTTCTCGTCATTCTTACCTCTGTGACGGAGCGTCCAAATCGGAGGCTAGTCGCTACAGAAAAATTGGGAATTTTTCTCTCAAAAATATGTACAGGGTTCGCTTCTAGAAACCCGTGGCAATCACTTAAAAACAAAAATGGGCCGCTTCGGGCCCTTACCAAGCGCCAAAGGGGCTCTAAAATTGCCAAATGCTGTAAAAATATAAGTTCTATCGAATTCTAATTAACACAAAAAACCAGTAAAATTAGATATGGACAAAATATTCACAGGCGACCTAGGATGGACCATATATTATCCATCCCAAAAGGCACAATTGCAAAAAAATGTACTCAAGTCGAGTAGCGCCCCTTGGCCGATGGGGCGTGCGGTAGAAAATCTCATTAAAATACGTTAAAGTGGTCCCGAAAAATCTGAAATTAATGTTTTTCGCAAAATACCTCAAAGGCAGATGCACACAATACTTATAAATATTTTTCCCTCCACCCTCCACCTATCTCCAGCCATTTCTGACCTCAGCTTTGTCGCACCGTAGAGATATTTGTTTCAGTATATTTCAAATTAATTAACAAACCAATATATATATATATATTTAAATGTTAAGGGTGTCCTGTTAATAAGACACATTGAGCGCCGCGCATTTATGGCCACCTCCACCCCCTGCCATTCCTGACCTCACCTCTGCCGCACCGTAAATATATTTGTTTCATTATATATAGATTTACCTGGAGATTTACTAAAATACTGTACAACTTATATACCCATTTAAAGATAAGGACTGTTTAAAACAATACCTTGACCGCCGCGCATTTATGGCCACCTCCACCCCCTGCCATTCCTATCCTCACCTTTACCGCACCGTAAATATCTTTGTTTCATTATATATAGATTTACCTGGAGATTTACTAAAATACTGTACAACTTATATACCCATTTAAAGATAAGGACTGTTTAAAACAATACCTTGACCGCCGCGCATTTATGGCCACCTCCACCCCCTGCCATTCCTATCCTCACCTTTACCGCACCGTAAATATCTTTGTTTCATTATATATAGATTTACCTGGACATTTACTAATATACGGTACAACTTATATACCAATTTAAAGATAAGGACTGTTTAAAACAATACCTTGACCGCCGCGCATTTATGGCCACCTCCACCCCCTGCCATTCCTATCCTCACCTTTACCGCACCGTAAATATGTTCGTTTCATCAAAGACTGTAATGATTTCAATACAGTATAGGTTTATATTTATAGATTAAAAACTCAAACGAGTTATTAATCGAAGACTGTAATGATGTTAACATAGTTTAGGTTTAATGAATTATTTATTTATGGATTAAAAACCCAAAAGAGTTAACCCAAAGAGTTATTAATCAAAGACTGTAATGATTTCAATACAGTATAGGTTTATATTTATAGATTAAAAACTCAAACGAGTTATTAATCAAAGACTGTAATGAAGTTAACATAGTTTAGGTTTAATGAATTATTTACTTATGGATTAAAAACTCAAACGAGTTATTAATCAAATACTGTAATGTTAACATAGTTTAGGTTTAATGAATTATTTATTTATGGATTAAAAACTCAAACGAGTTATTAATCAAATACTGTAGGGGTTTCGTTAGCGAATAAGTTTAACAAATTATTTATTTATGGATTAAAAACTCAAACGAGTTATTAATTAAAGACTTTAATCATTAGGCATATACTGCGGCGATGTCAATAGTGTATAAGTTTAGCAAATTATGTATATATATATTGTCACATTTAGCATTGTTTTATCTTTATGATAATAACTTTCTACAAATTTCTTAAAATCGTATAAGGTTTCAGTCAAACTATGTGAGACTGATTGCTAATTTTTCGTTTAATGGAATGCTATTATCCGCACTAGATTCCTTGCTGATGAGACTTAATATTTAAGGATTTATTTAGACATAGATAAAAAAACTGAAATGACTTATTAATCGAAGTATTATCGAATAGAGTTTATTCGGCTTAAGTAATAATAATTAGTTTATATTCAGACGTTTTCTTTTGTCTCTATGATAATTTTCTACATAATATTTAAAATATGCATAAGGTACCTGCAAGACGATGTGAGACTGATTGATAATTAATTCCTCTACCTAAATGACATTTATCTACATTTGGTTCCTACCTTGTGAAACATAATATTACACACTCTGAAATTACAGTTCTTACATATGTATGCATGATATTTTAAATTTTATATCATTTATAACTATCCTACTTAAAATTATGATACTATACATATAATTTAGCCGCATTTATTTCCTCCTTTTACCTATTTCTTAATTCACATTTACTATGTACATATACACAAACATTTGATATGATATATGTATAAGGTTCCTGCCAGACGATGTGAGACTGATTGATAATTAATTCCTCTACCTAAATGACATTTATCTACATTTGGTTCCTACCTTGTGAAACATAATATTACACACTCTGAAGTTACAGTTCTTACATATGTATGCATGATATTTTAAATTTTATATCATTTATAACTATCCTACTTAAAATTATGATACTATACATATAATTTAGCCGCATTTATTTCCTCCTTTTACCTATTTCTTAATTCACATTTACTATGTACATATACACACACATTTGATATGATATATGTATAAGGTTCCTGCCAGACGATGTGAGACTGATTGATAATTAATTCCTCTACCTAAATGACGTTTATCCGCACTTGGTTCCTTGCTGGTGAGACTTGACCTAGATGACATTTATACACATTTGGTTCATATCTAGTGAAACATAATATTACACACTCTGGAATTACACTTCTTACATATGTATGTATAGTATTTTAAATTTTATATCAATTATAAGTATCCTACTTGAAATTATAATAATATACATATAATTTAGCCGCATTTATTTCCTTCTTTTACCTATTTCTTAATTCACATTTAGTATATACATATATACACATATTTGATTTTATATTTATCACACCATGTAAGATTTATGTTTAACTTTGTTACTGATTTGCTTTGATTCCTTTAATTGAAATGTATGAATTTTGCCATTTTTATATGGCTTTCGAATAATGTCTGTTTGTATAATTAAATCGCATTAATTTTCTTTTACAATTTAATTTTGTATTGTATGCTGTAAGGTTCCTCTTTAAAATTATAAAAATAAGTTCTTTACCATTTAGTAAACTAATTTATAACGCAAAAACTTAAACTACTGCTAATAATGTTATACTATGTTCCATTTTCTTACTAAATGCAATTTTTATTGTGTTCGTTATTTACCATAAAATCCGTTCATCACTACTTCCGCTGAAAATGTGTACGATATTCTTACTGAACGTATACATTTTAATCATGTCCACTCTTTGTTTATATACCTTATCCAGTCGAGTCCAGTTGCCGCTACTACCGCTGGCCATATCAAACTGTCTCATTTTGTTAATAAACGCATAAACTACTTCCATTGGCTTTGTTAGCATTTGCGCGATTTTCTTACTAAACCCATAAACTTTTATCGTGTTCGTTATTTATCGTAAAATCCGCCCGTATCTACTACCGCTGGAAATGCGTCCGATATTATTACTAAACGCATGAACTAATCGTGTCCGCTATTTACTTTACAGTTCGCTTGTCGCTACTACCGTTGGCAATGTCAAATTGTTTAAAGTTTTTTTAATAAAGGCATAAACTTATATCGTGTCCGCTACTTACCGTAAAATCCGTCCGCTGCACATCCGCTGGTAATGTTAAAATGTATCTGATTTTCTTAGTAAACGCAAATTTTTAATATGCTATTATATCGTAATATTGACTAGCCATTACCTTCAGTGTCTTCTCATTACATATAACCTTATATTATTATCATTGATTTCATTTGTATTATAGATTTACCGAAGGCCTCCTCTCACCCCTTATAGCCTTACCCAACCACCATTTAGTCATATAATTTATCTATAACGCAAAACATTCCTGCTATTTACCTTACAGTCCGCTCGCCTCTACTACCGCTGGCAACGTCAAATAGCTTCAGGTTTTCTTACTAAACGCATAATCTTTTATCGTGTCCGCTACTCACCGTAAAATCCTTTCAGCGCCATTTCCGCTAACAATATTAGAATGTGCCCAATTTTCTTATTAAACGCATAAATTTTTGTCGTGTCCGTTATTGAACGTAAAATTCGCTCGGCGCTACTTCCGCTGACAATATTAAAGTGTGTCAAATTTTCGTACTAAACGCATAAACTTTTGTCGTGTCTGTTATTGACCGTAAAATCCGTCCGCCGCTACTTCCGCTAACAATATTAAAGTGTGTCCAATTTTCGTACTAAACGCATAAACTTTTATCGTGTCTGTTATTGACCGTAAAATCCGCCCGCCGCTACTTCCGCTAACAATATTAAAGTGTGTCCAATTTTCGTACTAAACGCATAAACTTTTGTCGTGTCCGTTATTGACCGTAAAATTCGCTCGGCGCTACTTCCGCTGACAATATTAAAGTGTGTCCAATTTTCGTACTAAACGCATAAACTTTTGTCGTGTCCGTTATTGACCGTAAAATTCGCTCGGCGCTACTTCCGCTGACAATATTAAAGTGTGTCCAATTTTCGTACTAAACGCATAAACTTTTGTCGTGTCCGTTATTGACCGTAAAATCCGTCCGCTGCTACTTCCGCTAACAATATTAAAGTGTGTCCAATTTTCATACTAAACGCATAAACTTTTGTCGTGTCTGTTATTGACCGTAAAATCCGCCCGCCGCTACTTCCGCTAACAATATTAAAGTGTGTCCAATTTTCGTACTAAACGCATACATTTTATGTATTCGAGTTTCTTATGTTATTAAGCGCAATTAATTTAACGAAGGCCTCCTCTCACCCCTTACAGCCTTACCCAGCCTCCATTTAGTAAAATAATTTATCTATAACGCAATAAATTTCTGCTATTACCTTACCTGCACCTTACAGTGCGCTCGCCGCTACTTCCGCTGACAATATTAAAGTGTGTCCAATTTTCGTACTAAACGCATAAACTTTTGTCGTGTCCGTTATTGACCGTAAAATTCGCTCGGCGCTACTTCCGCTGACAATATTAAAGTGTGTCCAATTTTCGTACTAAACGCATAAACATTTTTTGTGTTCGTTATTGACCGTAAAATCCGCCCGCCGCTACTTCCGCTAACAATATTAAAGTGTGTCCAATTTTCGTACTAAACGCATAAACATTTTTTGTGTTCGTTATTGACCGTAAAATCCGCCCGCCGCTACTTCCGCTAACAATATTAAAGTGTGTCCAATTTTCGTACTAAACGCATACATTTTATGTATTCGAGTTTCTTATGTAATTAAGCGCAATTAATTTAACGAAGGCCTCCTCTCACCCCTTACAGCCTTACCCAGCCTCCATTTAGTAAAATAATTTATCTAAAACGCAATAAATTTCTGCTATTTACCTTACAGTGCGCTTGCTGCTACTACCGCTGACAATGTCAAATAGCTTCTAGTTTTCTTACTAAACGCATAAAGTTTTGTCGTGTCCGTTATTTACAGCAAAATCCGTTGGTCGGTTCTTCCGTCGGCAATGTTAGAATGTGTCCGACTTTGTTACTAAATGCATAAACTTTTAATACGTCTCCTACTTACCGTAATATCCGCTCACCGTTACTTTTACTTCAGTAAAATCAGAAGATTCTACTGAACAAAAAAAATTAAACATTAACCGTTACCTCCCTTATAAGTAACTTTTTTTCTTAATTTAATATCTACATATTTAAAAACTAACAACTAACATGCAACTACTTACTACTTTTTTTTTTGTTTTTTGTTTTTTTTTTTAATGCTTCGTCTACATACTATTATGCAAATCATATAAATATAGTGGAAATTAAACTTAGAAATTCCAATCATTTGAAATTTTTGAAATGGGTATATATGCAATCCCATAAAAAATGTATTAAATCAAAAACTTGATCCAATAACATATGAATTAAATGAAAGATCAAAAAATTGTTATCTGATTTGCGCGTGTAGCCCTAGTTGGGCGCCGAAGGCCTCCTCTCACCCCTTGTAGCCTTACCCAACCTCCGTTAAGGTACCTAGTGCTTAGATAAGTATAGGGAAATTACTATTACAAATAAATATAGGGACATTAGTAAAATTATTTCTCTCTAACGCAGACATATTAATCGTGTCCGCTATTTACCTTATAGCCCGCTCGCCGCTAGGGCCTCTGACAATGTTAGATTGTTTCTAGTTTTCTTATCAAATTCCACTATCCGCTATCCGGTATTAAGTAAAGTCGTAAAGTTTACTAGCTTCACTGTCAGCTTTTTATAATTCACCTTACAATCTTATCAGTAGTTTAATCTGTATTTTAGATTTACCGAACGCCTCCTCTCACCCCTTGTAGCCTCACCCAGTCACCATTTAATAAAATAATATATTTTCTCTATAACAAAAATATTTATCATATTGTAAATGATGATATCTCACCTGCACTCAGTTTATATGTGAACATACATATGAAGGAACAGCCAGTTCAATTGTCGGTCATCTCACCTATGGCATACTGATGAGGGCTAACAAGCCCGAAACCGGTCTATGTCTGGTGGTGTGTCCGACAAGGGTTCTTGGCTGTTCACACAGATACTGCAGGAGTAATTCAATGCCGGTCGGGGCATTAGTCCGCGGAGTAGTTGTTTCCTGCAGTATCATTTACAGATTTAATGGCTCGTCGCCCAGGGCGAGAGGTCTGCATTAAGTACCTGCTGCAATGTAGGTCGCTTCCTGTAAGTCGAGCCGCTTAGGCCGAGCAGGAAGTAAGCAGACCACTGCTTATATCTCACCATTTATCATATTCGCTATTTGCCATATGCATTTGCCGCTATTATCGCTAGCAATACCAAAATGTTTGAAGCTTTATTTACTTAAGGCTTTAACATTAGTAAACGTAAAGTTACCTAGATATTTACAGCTGCGCGTGCGCAGTGATGAATTTTCGTGCGTTTATACTTACGTCCGACGCAAAGTTACGTGTACATACGTACACCTTAAGGTCGCCGTATTTCTCGCCGTAAAATGATCAAATTTGTGATGTTATTTAGGTACAGAAATCTTGAAAAATAAAACACGTAGAACAAAAGTAATATCAAAAATAAAATTATTGATGTTTTGTTTATCCACTTTTACTATTTAAACTCTGTGCAAATAATATAATAACTTTTAAAATGCATTTGTATGACACACATTATTTCGCTATTCTAACCCCACATTTTAACAATTATTTTCACATACTTATAAACAAAATTGAACAATCTTATATGCAGAACTATGCAAGTTTATGTTATAACAATATTTACATCTATATATATATATATATATATATATATATACAGTGTGTCCAGTAACTACGGGGAAAAATAAAGTATTATATAGAGCAGGTCAAAAGAGTGCTAGTACTTCATATAAACTTTTACCTAGGTGCCATTGTTCAGGAGTTATTGTCACTCAAAGTAAGAAGTTGAAAAATGAATATTGTCCATAATTTCTAAAGGGTTACTTTGATTAACTTGAAATTTGGGGATCAAAGCAACTCATTGAAATGTATCTTTAAATATAAATTTAAAATGAATACCTAAGTATAAATATAAAACGCAATCTAATAAAAAAAATACCACAATGAGTTCGTTATTTACCCACTTCGGTTAACACAAAACACAAAAGTTTGAGACGATTACTTATTAGCAGATGAAAAACTGCATACAGCACCCCCTATAAGGTAGAACATAATTTCGGCCAAAATGGCCACTGTGGCGTTTCGGCAAAAAAACGCCCCAGTGTCAACTTTGAAATTGTTTTTATGAAAACTGTGACATATAAACAAAAGACAGAATTTAATTTTTAACTTTGATACCCTGTAAGTCGTCAACCTTAAACTTTTGGATTGACGTAAGCTGGGTTAAATTATTTTATATTTTGACCCGAAGAATACAGCTCTGACATTTGGACCATTTTTACACCATGTATTCAAAATAAATATATTTATAGTTTGCCTTGGTCTTTTTTGTTTAAAAAAAAGCGAAATCTGGTAATCGGACAATAATTGTATTTATTAGTAGTGACTGTTTATATTTCCTATATGATATTAAAAAAATGTTTCAGTGTCTTAACATTTTAGTTATATTTTAATCAGTTTTGAAATAAGTTCCCACTTACCTAACATAACATAAAAATAGTATTTATATTTAAATAATTTAATATTCATGAAAATTAAAAAAAAATATTTCATTAGCAAACTTTTATAGTTAGGTTTATTTAGACATATTTATTTAGCCGAGCTTTTCGAATAAAGCAATAAACATAATGTTAAATTAGAAATAAAAATAGACATAAAATCAATTAATATGATTTCTACAATACCCGTGTACCTACACTTACTTAATTGAGCTAAAACTTTTGGAATGTAATAGAGCTTTTGGACAAATTATAACTGCAAAGGTCTAGTTTTCGGAAAAAAAATTTCAAAATTATAACCTCTATGTATACATTACATTAGGTTAAAGTTGCAATATAAGGCCGCTGCCATCGTTATTTCATGACGTCACACGGGTCAAATTAAATAGGCGTTATATTGCAACCTAATGTAACGTATACATAGAGGTTACAATTTCGAAATTTTATTTTTTGGAAAACTAGGTTCGACTGCACAAAATTAACTTTAGATTCGTGTTCTGCATCCTCAAAATTAGAGGTTCAAATTCTTCTTTTTACTTAATAGAAGATAATCACTTCAGTACGCTGTTTTATATGGTCATACGTAGGTAGCAGTAGGTAGTAACAGTACCAAGTTTCATGATTTCATATATAGTTTATATTTATTCTTGTATTACAACTTGTATGATTAGGTAGAATTAGTTTTTAGGTGACACTAACTTTTTGCAAAGGCTAATATAATGAAACTGTACCACTGAATTTTAAAACTGATAAGTACTTACAGTAGAATAGACATCTTATGATATCTAGCACGCTCCAATGTGGACACTACTGTAAAAAGCACAAATTTATATCTTTCACATACCTAGGTATTTATATAAAACACCAGCACTTTTATTGCACGTTTAAAACTGTTACACACATTACACATGATGAAAAATGGTTTTAAAATAAATAAAACATAACGTAACGACTTCTTCGATCGTTGTAATTTCGACATTTGACAGAAAATACTAGTGAAGTGATGGGCAGTGTTGCCGTGCTGAGTTTCTGAAATGTACTGATCTGAACAGTGTTGCCACCTCAATAATTTTTTCCGTATCAAATTAGCATAATATTTCGTACTACATTTCTTGATTTCGTACTAAAACATTATAATATTTAGTAAAAGGGTGCATAAAGCCTTGTCTTTATGCATGCGATATTCGTGAAAATTAGAACGAATTATTTAATGGCTTTTAGTCAGTTTTGCCAACTGCAATATTTTCTATCATTTTCATCATAAAACTGTCATTGACTGTCATTTTAGATTGTCAGAAGCTGAAGTTAAACTCACTAATCCCATATAATAACGAAAATTGCAATAATATTCCTATTTTGCAAGATTCGCGAAAAGGTGATACTTTCTCGTGGTTAATAAATTATCTGCAAAATTCACATGAGAACAAGGCTTAAGACATCTAACAGTGTTTGAAACACAAACCTAGAAAAAATATAGACTGTGGCAGTGTCATATTGCCGGCGAACGCAAATTCATGGCTGCCCTAAAAGTCCTAAAACTTGTTTTTATGCCAATTTACGTTGGTTGTATTGTAGCGTGAAGCTCATTTGTTTACTGTGATTGGTCACATTCATGTCACATTCTTTAATGACATTTAAAATGACAGCAAGTTAGTTAATTTCAGATTGCAATGCAGCCATCATATTTGCACAACTGCCAATATAAAGCAAATAAAATATCCATTTTCTGGACCGTAGGTCCCTAGAAAACGCGGCACCTGTCACGTGACCTATATCATGAACCGACGCAGTCTATATTTTTTCTAGGTTTGTGGTTTGAAACTACTTACACAGGAACTTAACTGTTTTGTTCTTATATAGAGAGAAATAATAAGATCGAAAACGTACTAGATTTGTCACGTATTAAGTTTGTGGAAAACGTACTGATGGTGGCAACGCTGAATCCGAAGCAATAAAATTTACTATAGTCGCAGCAAGAATTCAGACGACTTACGTCCGACGAACAAATGAATAATTAATTATATTTTTATCAAAATATTTAAAAAACTTCAACTGAGAGTAACAAAACTACACTGAATGTTTGCATTATGTATTGAACTAAATTGCAAAATATGATTGTTTTTAATGCGACCTTAGATCGAAAATTACATTGACAATAAAAACAATTCCGTAACGTCAGCCGTGACATAAGACGTAGATTGTTCTAAAATTTACGATAAAGTGAAATATTGCTGTTTCTCATAGAATATACCTATTTTTTACTCTGATGAAATTAAACAATTATGTTTTACAAAGTATTTTTATTTATTTTTATCATAAAATTACACGAAAACAAAAATATAAAAACATAAAAAGACGAAAAAAGACAATGTATTTTATAATATAGGTATGCCAAAAATTCAAACAGAACTATTATTTTTCTAAATATTCTTTTAATATAGCATAAAATATATACGAAAAAATAACAAATATAAAAAAAACAAAAACTAACCTATATATTATTTTTTAATTTTTTTAATAAAGTTGAGGGGCGCACGTTGTCGTCGTTGTCGACTTATTCTGATAATTCAAATTCGGGAAATCAGCGGCATCGGTTTATGTTGCGGTTTATATTCTACTCGGCCATTTCAGGAGTCATCGACTGATTTGTACGAGCTTGGCCTTATTTAAAAATGTACAAGAACCTATTTATGAAATGTACTTTTGTACTTTGCTGTCGAAAATGTAGAATGTACTAGAAATATTACAAATGTGCTCAGTGGCGTAGCGTGGACTAATCTAGACGTCGGCAAAGTCGCATCAGCGAGGCCCTTTTCTTCCGCCATTGGATGCTGAATGAACTGAATATTGTGACACATAATGACACATACAAGGTCATAGTGTTCATCAATTTTGGTTCAAATATTTTCATACAATCGGGAGAATAAATATATATATATACTTATATATGTATATATATTATTATATTAGTTCTTAAAAGTTGTTCTTAAAAAAGTTCTTAAAAATTTGTTCTTAAAAATTTGTTCTTCCAAATTTGTTCTTCCTTTTGAGCGTGACGCGGTTTCTCGACCAACATCCCATCCCAATGCGTCTAACGGGCGCAAAGAAGTATAACTTCAAAAATTAGCGATTTTTTATTTAAAGTCTGATAAGGTGTGTTACTCAGGGTACCTCAATACCCCCTATGTGTTCTCAAAGTTTTATGTGTGTACAGATTCACACATTCAACAAAAACATAACCAACTTTTTAAAATTTCTATTTCACTGAAATTAATCTGGTGGTGGGGATGTTGACAGCAACACTACATTGTTCTCTGAAGCAGGCTTTACGTTAAGTTCTGACAAAATGTAAGTATATAATTGGTTTTCTATATTCTAAATTAATTATATTTATTGGATACTGTATTTCACTTACATATTTTATAATTTCTGTAATCAGGAGAAGCAAACGGGTGATACAGAGTGGCTAGAGTTTTGGAGATATTATAACCTAAAAATAAATGTTAGGGTGACTCCACTGAAATTATGTAAGGGTAATTTGTTCACGGCTCCTCCAGAATATGCCTTAGCCCATTGCGTTTCTGAGGATTTGCAAATGTCCAAAGGTATTGCCCTGCAGTTTAGGTGTGTATCTTATTTTTATAGTTAAGTAAACATAACATTTTTCTTTTGTATTATTGCATTTCTTACGTAAACACGAAATAAACGATACAATTAACACATTTCATAACTAGATGTGACAACTGTATTAACGAGTTTAATAGGTCATTCAGGTTTTTATAATTTTTGAATGAACTATTTATAGATAAGACAATTTTTATTTCAGAAAACGTTATAGAAGTATAGAAATACTTAAAGGGCAAAATCGCCGCATAGGTCAAAGTGCCTTCATGATTTCTGCATGTGGAAGGAGGATATTCTACATAATTACTAAAAAAAAATTTTTTAACAAGCCTAATTACAGGCATATATTTTTAGCATTGATGTATATGAAAATCCAAATAATAAATCATAATATAACAAAATTGGCCATGCCAAGAATTGCGTGTGGGCTAGACCAAAAAAATTGGGGTGTTATACAGATTATGATTGAATTTATTTTCAGAAATATTAACATAGACATTATTATATACAATTTATAATTATACTCAATTATGTCATTCTTTTATTTCAAAAAAAATCAATGTGTATACTTACCTATTACCTAGGGTATAAGATCCAAATAATCTATATCTGCCAGAAAGATATATTTTAAGATTACCTAAGTATTAAATATTTCTACGTACAGGATATTTTCGGCATTAATAATTATTATAATAAATTTAATTGAAATAAATATACTATTTGCTGACGCGGTACGTGTATTTGTAAATCGAAACTATCTCTGAACCCATTACGCAACATGTCTAAATATGTATTCATTTTTATTATGACGTTAAAAACCAAATTAAGTTAGATTTTTTTCTCTGAAAATGCTACTGATCATCTTATTTTTAGAATATAGTCATATAGGAAAAGTTAAGTAAAATATTCTTCTTGCATAATATAAACATGATTGAAGTTGACTTGCATGAAGTATGGTAAGGCAAGTGACTTTGCACTTTGGAGATATAGCTTGACTATATAGCGCTACCTGCTGAAAAGTTCAGATAAGATAACTAACGTAACACATTAATACAAAACTACATAAATAGTTGTCGGTCGTCAGGTGATTTCCGGGCTGGTTGCCACGTCGTCGGTTTAGAACACTTGACGTATCGCTCTCTTCTTCAGAAGTTACTCTGAAACTGGAGATCTACTGGTCATCGCACTATTTATATCAGGGGTGGTCACTGATCCATGATGAACTAACGGTCGCAAAGAAGTATAACTTCAAAAATTAGCGATTTTTTATTATATTATAAGTCTGATAAGGGATATATAGCGCTACCTGCTGAAAAGTTCAGATAAGATAACTAACGTAACACATTAATACAAAACTACATAAATAGTTCTTACAAAAAAATAATAATAATAATAATCCTGGGTGGAATGAAACATACGCTGTTTTCTGAGTTTAAGATCATACCACATCATACCGGCTTGCCAAAATTCGGCAGAGATCTTAGCCGGCAGAATGCAAAAGGCAATCGGCCTTGGTTCGCTACGTCTGCTCAGAACACGATTTACGGGCTCAATGATTACTGACCACGGAGTGCAGAGTGGTCATTGTTTCACTTTTCAGAACATCTCCGAAAGTATCGGAGCTTCGGAAGGTGCGACTGAACAAAAATAATAATAATAATATTGTGTTTATTGCTCAACAGAATAAACATTCCAATTACAGGACACAACATATAACAAAGTAATAAATTAACAGTGTACATTATTTTAATTATTAATAAATTTTATATATACTAAATTAAATCAGACTAAAAGCTACCAAAATTTCATACATTTTCGATGATAATTACAGTAATTATTAAAAATTTTAAAAATACAATCAAAATTTGACACTGTACATCGAAGAGGAGCGACATTTTAATAAAGCATGTTTGGTGGAATCCTAATATTTTGAATTCTAGAATCTAACATTGATTTTTGGCGCATTCTTTACGGAAAATATTTTTAAATTATGGAGGGTGGTTTCTGGGATAAAAAAAAACACTGGAGACGATGGTAAAGTTAAAATTTAGGTCATTTAAAAAAACCATCCCCTTCAACCCCATACCTCCTTAAGGGTGGCGGAGGGGGTTGAAATTTCAGGAACTTGTCGGCCACCCTCCGCATAGCCCCTGTGCAAAATTTCAAAGGTCTGGATATCTAGGAAAAAAGTAACCACAGACCTGACGGAAGTCGCCAAGCGTCGAATTGTTGTAATCCCTATCATCGCGAGGCGACCTTTTCTTTGTAGAAATAACCGGTCTATCGAGTTGTAAGAGGGGGTTGAAATTTCAGGAGCTTATGGACAACCCTCGGTATAGTATCCCTGTAAAATTTCAAATTTTTCTGAATACCCTTTCCCTACATACCCGTACAATCCCCTCAGCCGAACTCTTCAAAAATATGACAAAGACGCTATCTGGGTGGAACAAAAATATTTTTTTAAAAATATGGCAGAGTTGGTTTCTTGGATAAAAAAATACGCTAAAAACGATGGTAAAGTTAGATTTTCAGTCCTTTAAAAAAAACACCCCCTTCAACCCCCATCCACCCTTAGTAGTTGTAGGAGGGGGTTGAAATTTCAGAAACTTGTCGACCATCCTGGGTATAGTACCCATGTAAAATTTCAAATTTTTCTGATTACCCCTTCCCTAGATACCCGTACAATCCCCTCAGCCGAACTCTTCAAAATAATGACAAAGTCCGTATCTGGGTGGAACAAAAAATTTTTTTTAAAAATATGGCAGAGTTGGTTTCTTGGATAAAAAAATACGCTAAAAACGATGGTAAAGTTAGATTTTAAGTTTTTTAAAAAAACCACCCCCTTCAACCCTCATCCACCCTTTGGAGTTGTAGGAGTGGGTTGAAATTTCAGGAGCTTATAGACAACCCTCGGTATAGTACCCGTGTAAAATTTCAAACTTTTCTGATTACCCCTTCCCTAGATATCCGTACAATCCCATCATCCGAACTCTTCAAAATAATGACAAAGTCCGTATCTGGGTGGAACAAAATAATTTTTTTTAAAATATGTCAGAGTTGGTTTTGGGGATAAAAAAATACGCTGGAAACGATGGTAAAGTTAAAATTTAGGTCCATTAAAAAAACCACCCCCTTCAACCCCCATACCTCCTTAGGGGTGGCGGAGGGGTTGAAATTTCAGGAACTCGTCGACCACCTCCGTATAGCCCCTGTGCAAAATTTCAGAGGTCTGTGGTTATTTTTCCTAGATATCCGTAAAATCCCTCTGCCGAACTCGTACCTTAAAAAAAAGTTTACTTAGCTACGTGTTACGGTTTTCAAGAAATTGAATTTTACATTATTATGCTCGTGTTTCGTGTGCAAGCTAAGTTTATACTTGCGGTGCAGTATAGTGGAGTAATAAACTTGAGAAAATATTGATAATTTAAAAGAATTATCAAATCTCCCATTACTTTCTAAGAAAGATGCAACGGAAATTTCGACACGATATATACTCCATTTATATAAAAATAAAAAATGAGATATCCAAACACTAAATGACATGCGATTTCACTTAACAACTAAAAGTAATAAGTCTGCGCCAGAGCTTCCTCCCACTGATAATGCTTTTAGCAACACTTACAAAAGTACGTATATTTTAGATGTATTTACCAGTTAAAAATTTGGTTCTCAAGTCATTTGCCAATAACAAATATTGAGAGCCCTTCCAAATATGGATGGAAATTTGAAGATGGACATTGGCAACCCAGGATCCGGTGCCAGAGGAAGTCCGAAAAATTATGTCGATTTATTGTTCTGACAAGTTTTGCAAGAATAATAAATGCAGTTGCCTAAAAGAAGGATTAAAATGCTGCAGCGAATGCAACTGCAAATCTTGTGAAAATACACTAATTGAAATGCTTGATAATTCAGATAATGAAGATATATATTATTAATTAAAACTACAGTGAAACATAATTCTCTTATTTTCAATAATTTCAAAGCATGTAGTTTCTATAAATTTATTTATATGTAATGTATGTTGATTGAAACACTTCAGTCAATTAAATTAAAAGTGTTAGCGAAATAGAAACGCTGGATTATAGCGCGTCCTCACGCGTAATTCGAATTGGTAGAAAACTACGCCAAGCGCTTGAATATAAAAAATCATATTTTCAAAATCAGAGCCCCTATGAAAGTTTTTTTTTTAAACTTTTGAATGTATTACCTTCGTTTCATTCGCTGCATGTATAAAAAATTTCCATAAATAAAAAAGTTTGTCGATTGGTGAAATTTTAGCTACATGAAATACTAATTCGTACATTAACATTTTTTTTATATAAAAGTTTAATATTTTTTAAAGCAAATATACTATTTTTAATGTCGCTTAAGTGTCCACTTTCAAATAAAAAAAAAATTATTTCGATCTGCCAATTGGTTATCCAGATATCGAATGGTATTTATACAAAAACAATGTACAGGGATTTCTTGAATTATGCGTATTTTTCTTTAATAAAAAAAGTCAGCCCTAATGAAAAATGTCGTAAATCGCCATTTCTGATGCAAAATAATATACTTAACAAAACAATGTTGGTCTCATTTGGTTATACTCCCGAAAAAAAAAAAATCACAATTTGCATCAAAAATTACTCCACTAATACGTTTTCAGAATAGGACAATGCATTCATTCGGAAAGTCAGAAACATCTATACTTTCCATAATTTTTATGTCGAATAAGATTAAATTTTAGTTTTTGTGCTCGTATTTTCTTAATACAGAAAACTTATAGATCATAGAAAATTCATAAGAGATATTAACATAAATGTATATTTATTTATGTCCAAAATATAAAGACTATGTATGGATTATTGAAGAGAAATATGAGAAATTAAAGTGTAAACAGGCCAATTAGATTAGATTAAATATTGAAAACACCTTTGTTTTATTAACATTTGTACTTTCCAAAATACATATGTGACGTGTTATTGAACAGACATATAATTTTAAATATTTAATAACTGGATAATGTAGCAAATAATAGGAATGACACCTGGGTATGTTCAAAGGCACCGACGTAAAACAAACAAACAGCTGCAAAAAGCTGTCTTATTCCCGCCCTCCAGAAACATAAGCTAAGGAATAGACACCACCACAAAATAGCCTTTGACTAGCTGATAATGTGTACCAAAATTGAAATTTCTAAGTGCAACCGTTTTTAAGGAAAAATAAAAAAACTATTTTTTTCCGCCATTTTGAGACTCGAATATCTCAACAGGGAGGACCCAAATTGAAAAATTTTATATGAAGATCCCCCCCTGAAATGGCTTGTGGAACACACTGGTAAAATATTTGACCATCATTCTGAAACACCCTGTATATCACTAAAAAAAAAATTCCAGCAAATGCAAGTATTTTTCCTATATATTGGCAACGCTGTCCATTATTATTCTAAAATTTAGTCTATCTCTGAATTTCATGAGTATTGGAAGTGATTATTTTTACTGCTTTTATTTTGTCATTTAGTGTGTGAATAATTACAATACCTAGTTCAACTGTGTTTTCAGTTGCACGTGTTGCGTTTTTTTGCTTGTGCAGTGACGTATAGTGGATATACCTTTTATTCTTTGAACGTTGTAAGGAAAGGAATAGTAAGGACTAGTAATACCACAGATAAATTAATTTATCTGTGGTAATACATAGGTTGTTTAAGACTTGCATGCAATTTTAGTAATATATTAGTAGCATTAGTTAATTATTATTAATTGTTTATATTATAATAAATTTATAACTATTACATAGGTAATAATAGGTACATACAATATGGATAAAACTCGTATTGTAATCGACAAACGGCAGTTAGCCGAATATTTCAATAATTTGTCCATATCTTATAATACTGCTATTAATTTAAACATTGGAAATAAAGTTATGGCCAATGCTTCAATTGTTTTTATGGTTCTAATACATACGATTATCGGAAAAATATTAAAAGAATTTTAACAAGAAACTCGGGAAATATATCGGCTTTGTTTGCTACAAAAATGAAGTGACAAATGTAATACAAACAGATCGTGAATCAGATCATGTTTCTTTCGTATCAGAAAAAATAGAAAATATTGTTACTTCAAACGCCGTTACAGATGACGAAGTGGATGTACCAGCAGAATTAAAGATATTATTTGAAAATAGTTATACGAATACACCGTCGCAGGTTTTACCCATTGGTAGCAAAAATATATGTTCGAGTACCAACGAAGATCAAGGCGACGTAAATGCCAGTGCGAAGAAACGTGAATACACGTGTAATATTTTAGAGGGAAACTTTTTCGTTTCCGCTGCGGAATGGCGTGCCATATTTAACGAGGATGGCAAATTTATAGAAGGCGTGTATGTCTTTCTGTTTAAAGAAAAAATATTTAAGTTAGTTAATAATACATGCACGATAAATGTAAAACGAAACAAAGTAACTAAA
>JALDAQ010000129.1:0-28000 GCA_025584915.1 Monochamus saltuarius
GTCCGCGTTTTCCGTGTGCGACCCGAACTCGCCGAGAACGGCTGGATCTTGCACCACGACAACGCGCCAGCCCATTCTTCGTTCATCGTGCAAGAGTTTTTGGCAAAAAAGGCATTCCAACGTTGCCGCACCCACCCTATAGCCCCGATATTGCCTTCCTGCAAAATGAAGTCGCACCTCAAGGGAACTCATGGCGGCGTACAAGACGTCAAAGAAGCTGTAACCGTGGTGCTGAACGGGTTAACTGCGTTAACTGGTTGTGTAGAGTGAGAGGGAGACTATTGTAAAGGTCGATAATAAAATTTTGACGAAATTTAATTTGCTTGTTTTTTCATTGATAAATTCCCGGAACTTGCCACACCTGGTATGAAGCAAAACAGTGTACACTTTTGTCTTTGTATGGTCTTCATTTATCCTTCTTTCGACAATGTAACATATTCTTCGATTCAGATCTTCTAATATTTGTTGTAAATAGTTTCTTCGCCATATCACTATTTTATTTTTTCCTATCGGCATACTCGGATTTGGTTCTATAAAACGAAAATTCATATCATGCATAATTCACAGGCCAAGTTTCATCCTGTGAGATACCATAGCAAACTGAATTGTTTTATTTTCATCTTTCGGAAATCCAAAATTATAATTTTATTTTATTCCCAATTACATTTTGTTACCCAGAAATTAATCTCCCTCTTCCTAAATCTATGTCTTACAAAAACATTGAATTTGCCGTTAGATTTTGAAATAACCTCGTAGATTATAATGAAATGGAATCCAGGACGTAGATATTCAGATAAGCCTTCTCATCGAGTTTTAAGTAATACGAGAATTAATCAATAACAACTATACTATTTTGGAAGAGATACTGGCAGATATATTAAAAGAAACACTACTTATACTCTAAAGTTTATATCATCCAATATGGTTCACAAAAATTTAATATTATTCGCCATTAACAGTTATAGCATTCTCATAACAAGTTTTAACAATTTGTATGAGCTGTGGAATCAATCAAAGAATTTCTATGAAGGTTTGGTAAAATTTTAACTGTGCACACGTGTATATTTTAAGAATAATTAAGACTATTAGTGCCTACAATCGCTTGAGTGTCACACTTTTATCACGAATTTCCCAATATCTATTACTTCTTTATTGTGAAAGCAAAGTTTACATTAGACGGAATTTTAATACAGCGTGGCTTACGCATAAAATGAAATACTGTCAAAATTAGACAATTTTGCAACCTGTTTCACACAATGTAACTCAATTGCAATAAGCCGGTTGTAGAAACAGTATACAGTATGTAATCTCGTTGCTTGAATTAGAACATGATTTAATATTTCAGTCTGTAACAATTCCACGCGATTGTTTAACATTTCTAGGAATGTTCAGATGCCAACACATGCTTTACAATTGAATAATATCCACGAGTTGCAAATAATTAACGTATGTGAACAGGGGCGGTTCCTGAGGGGCATGGAAAAGGAGAAAGTCTAGCAAATTAATGTAAATGTTGATACAGGAACTGGTTAAGCTGTTTTAAAAAATGAAGTCTACATGCCGCCTTATTTCCGGGGCTGGTAGTTTCGCATGTCAGAAAACTCGCTTTGGTCTGGTCTTATATATTAATTCTTGTACTCGTAATCGTTTGTTTACTAAAAACTTACATTAACAGTAGTTTATTATGAACGGCTACATGAGTTGGAATCTTCAGAACAGGTTAGTCTGCTATCATCTTTGCCAAATACCTATGTAATTTATCTTATTTTTGGGCTCAGTCTTTAAATCCAGGATCAATCCATGTCAAATCAACCAATTTAACTAGAAAAGGTTGCTGTCAAAATTTATTTTTATACTTTTACCTAAGTTTGTGCAGAGTTTGAAAATATCCATTAATTTTTTAGATGTTTCATTTTTTTGACCGGCCATTTTGTTCAAACAAAACTCATAAAATGTACTATATTTTCTATCTAGTATATGTTTAGACCTACTTAACTATACATAAACAACAACAAAAATAGTATTTTAACTATATTTAAAAATTTATTACAAAAAAATAAAGTATCAACGATGAAATTTTAAGCCCTTATTACAACACAATGAAAGAATAATTTCTGAAAATTTGGATTTTTAAAAACGGTTCATTTTATCGACAATAAACAAGAGTACCTTTTATAGTCTAAGGTTGAAGCCACCCAGATTTATTATTTTAAAGTCTTTGTCATACAGGGTGTTACACACATTAAGTTGTAAAGCTGAGCCCGCCCTTGGCAAAGTAAAAGAGCTAAATATATTTCAAGGACACTATTTTAAGAGGTTGCTAGTGTCCATCACATTAAATTTTTATTAAATTATATTAAGTACTTAAGTATTCAAGAAAAACCTATTTCCAGTGGCGTCCCTCAAGGACACATATCTCCGTAAGGAGGGCATGTAGGAACAAATTTTATAGGAACTTGTCATCTTAATTTTACTACCCTGTATACGGGAGAGAAAATATTCTACATTTTACGGTTCTTGTTTGAACTGAATATATTTAAAAACCAAGAAGGTACAGCGTTTAACACAACCTATGTAAAATACAAGGCTGATACACCAATATAAAACGGTGGCTCAAAAAAAGTTGAACATCTAAAAAATTTATGAATAGCTGGCTTCAACTCTCTGAATATAATGCAAACAAAGAAATAAAAAATAAATAGTTCAATTTAGCACATTTCAAGGCTTAGGATTAAATATTATAAGCATATATTTTTTTAAACTATTAGAGACAACGCAGATTTTTTATTATCATTTACAGTACTCGTATTCTTTAATAATCTAATTTATATATATTTTTTGAAAATGTTAGGCACTAATACTGTTACACGCCAATGAATATATTTGTAATGAATATATTTGTACTATTAAGAGAAGTTTAAGCAAATGCATTTTTAGATATTTTGGTGTACCTATATTATGCGTCTAGACTATATTTAAAATTATTATATTACTACTCGTGTATCTGCATATTTCTGTTTTTTTTTATTTGTCCTGCATAAATTTAAAAAATATATATTGATATACACATATCTTATATTCTTTAAGTTTTTTGTTGCATATAATCTGGTCTTTACTAATAACGAAATAAAAATTATGTCGTGCGAATAATATCATTTCATATTGAGTAATTTTTAAAATAATTTTGAATGATTAATGATAATAATTAATCTCATGATGACTTAGCAGATTTTGAAATGTATGTAGAGTATTGCTATATTTAGTAGAAACCAAAAAAATAATGGTTATTTGGAGAGATAATTTTTATAAAAAAAAAATATTTTTTTTATCACATATCATTATGTGATTTATGTTAATTAGAATTTTCAACAATTGTAAATATATCTCAGAAATATAAATGAAACACAACTGTTGTCAATTTAAAAGAAAGTTCCGTGAACAAACAAATTAAATCGTACAAACTCTTGCACTAAACGTCACACTCAAAATTTGTTTCACTGAAATTATTTTTGGTTTATCTAAAATACGTTTTCTCACAATAGATACTTGCAGATTTCTGTATAATATAAATAATATAGAATATATTGAACGAATAATTTAACCTACTTATACTATACTCGTCCTTGTCACTTTTTATCAAAGCGATAAAAAAATAATAATTAAAATAATCTAGTAGGCAGCAACCCGAAACTAAAATACAAACACGAATAAAGAATTATTATATAACATCCTCTTTAATGTCGTTCGTATCAATATTTCAAGATTCGCATTATTAATTATTGCATAAGAAAACTCCTTGATTGATTCTTTTGATACAGAAAGAAAAGGCTACTTATTTATTTATGTCATACGTTTTTATGACTAAATCTCTTTTTCTTTTTAATTTTTGTAAAAATAATCGAATAAAATAAATATTGATTTCAAGGTGAACTAGATTGAGGATTGATCTTTACAAACATTTTTGAGATACAGGTACCCACGGCAGCATACGAAACGTTGAATGTTAAAAGAATTGCAAGTAAATTTTATATGTCGGAGCTATTAGTGTTAATTGGGTAGGTAACATCTTCGTGGCATGATGACCTGGTCACCTCAATATATACAGAAAATATCGATGAAGCAATTTTAGTCCTTTACGTTTCGTGATTTATACATATATTAAATGTGTCTTCAATATTCTCTATAGGAAAGAATATTTATGTACAATGTGTCCCAAAATAATGGGACAAAATTCATATATTTTTGAAGTTATACTTCTTTGCGCCCGTTAGACACATTGGGATGGGATGTTGGTCGAGAAACCGCGTCACGCTCAAAAGGAAAAACAAATTTTTAAGAACAAATTTTTAAGAACTTTTTTATACAACCCACTATACAGCGTGGAGAATTACTGGTTGTGGACACCAACATAAATTTACTTCTTACGTATAAGCGTATAATATACAGTGTGTCATTAAGAATATGGGATAAAATTTTACAGTTTCCGTTTTAACAGAACATTCGCGATATGTACTTTTTAAATCATTTTACAAACTGAGCAGACAATTTCAAAAACAATATCCAGGGAATCTTAATATGAGCATATAAAAAATAGTACTAAAACCTTACTACAAATTTTTAAGAACTTTTTTTTTTTTAAAGAACTTTTTTTTCTTTTTTTTTTAAAGAAGTATAACTTCTGCACAGTCTGGTCCGACGCAGACCCAGTTTTTTTCTATTGAGATCGAAAAAAATCGCAAAAAGGTCAATTAGTAAGTAAATATCACATTTTTGTCATATTTTGTAATTTTTACAGAGCAACTAGGGTTTAAAACGTAAAGAGAAGAAAATAAATGGACATCTGAAAAATAATTGATAATAACTGTAAATTTATGTCATCCTTTTATTTACAACGTATTTTTATTTTTATTTTCATATGTACCCCAGAAGGTAACAGGCAGGTTTAATACAAACCGATAAAATATACATATATCTACGTGAATAGAACAAAAGACGAATCAATTAATCATATGCTCCATTTTCATTTTTATTTGGTCTACAGTTTAAACATTCAATAATACAAACAGCTTTATCTCGAATGAACGACATAGATAATTTTAAGGATACACATTTTCCCGGATATTTGAAAAGAATTTTCAAACATTACTTATATCCGCATTATTTACGTCAACCGATATTTTCGGATTAGTTTTTCCAGTGAAGTTCGACTGTGATTTAAATAAATCAAGTTTGGTTGTTAGACTGCGAGATATTTGATTGGTTATTGCTGAGAAATTTAAATTAAACCTAATTTAAACTTTCCTTGAGAAACTTATCAGAGCTGGAATATGCAACAAAAGGAACACATTTTTCGTATATGAGACGATATCACAAGTTGGCCATGAAATCATGAGCGTATGGAGCATTTTTTAACTTTCCAATAGTCTGAGCATATGATCCTATAGAGTTGCATTGTATTATTAACTGGTATTGATAGTTTCTGTAAAGTAATATATTAATAAAATTTGTTAGTGATTCGGTGCAAGACGAAGAATGTTGAATGAATAAATTTGCAATGCAAATGAAGTAAATCATTTCACTTGTTTTATTTACGTACCAGTAGATATTAAGCAACAATTATTCTAATACTTGGTAATGAATTGGTAATCTAACAAACTTGAAATAAACAGTTGCAGGATAAACAAAATAGTTGCATATACAATGTTGTAATTTCCACAGAATTAAATGAAATATTATTGTTATGGTTATTATAAACCAAGTTGCCGAATTGTTTAATAACGCAAGTGTTATGTAAATGTAAAATTAATTATATTTGCCTACATTTAAAAAGAGTAGGTAATAAGTACGAAAATATTCTTGTTTGTATATCCACTAAATTCCAAACAGAGGAGGTTACCTGCAAACTTTCGTCCAATAGCATTGCAGTATTTTTGAGATATGATGACGTCATTGGTATATAATTTGTTTTTCGGCATGAGCTCAGTGTTATATTTGTTGTTATCAGACGTTTTCATAATTTCTGTACGGATATATGTTGCTATACAGAACTGTTACAATATTATTAACAGTTTAGATAGAAAAAGAATCTCAAACAGATTGTAACCTATAATTAAGTAGTTAGATATGACAAGTGTTTTCGATGCTGCTATAAAATATGACTCAAAATTTCAAATACATTTACCTTATAAATCATAACTTTATGACTTACTTCTAGTATGAGCAAGTTATTCTTACTAGGCAAGCACCATGTAAGTACGAGAAGCAACATATGTTATACCTTTAAGCAATATCTGACATTTTCCATTCAAATACCAATGACGTCACTCGTAAGCGAAGGGAATCGGCAGTTTGTAGGCAATCTGCTCTGTTTAGGGATCTTGGGATCAGACGGAGCCTTGTAATAAACTTTAACACGATTAAAAAATTGTCGGATCAACTGTGAAACATTGATATACTAAAGCTGAGATAATCTAAATCAAAATTCATAATTTATATACATTTAAAATTTAAACCATGCCATTAAAATGTGTTGCAATTGAGTAATTAGAGTATACCATTTGATATATACAAAATGCATGCATTAAATGATAAAAAAATACACTTATTTGATAAAAAATAAGACCAGTATTTCTTATTAATTCGATTAATTTTGTGCATCATCATTAAGCAAATAATGCAGATTTGATAAAGTATCCGAGAGATCAAAATACATCTACAATGTTTCTTTCAAACTTACTGTAAGTTTGAAAGAAACACAACAATTATGAGTGCAACGTTTATAGATAGCATATCATCAGGTGCATTCTTCCAAAAACGCCGCAATGTTCTCACTGGAGAAAGTACTTGACTTTTTGGATACATATTCTAGATTTTGTTGTTTTAAAAATGCCAATAACTTCGAAAATTTGGAGATATCCACTTCATCTTTAATATTTAAACTTTTTTAATTAATTTTTCATAGCCAACATTTTTTTATATTATTAAAAATGTATTTAATAAAATGATACCTTTATTGGAAATGTTATAAATAAATAATCATTAATATTTATTTACCAAATTTGCTATATAAGGGCATGCTGAATTCAGTGCCGAAGTTAGATTTCAAGAAAAAAATCGCTAAACAGTTTTTCTAAAATTTGGCAGTGAAAAAAAATTCGAAGTAGGCCTTGAAAATAGAAACAAATTACCGCACCAGAATAGAGTTTTCCTGCTTCATAATTTAAAAGAAACTCTTAAATCGGATAATTAATACCATTTTTACAATCCTGTTTCCATTTTTTGAAATGGGCCATTCTGTATCTGTCCACAAATTTATTTATATTGTGGATTGGGGAGATTGTATGCTAAATAAATTACATTGAATTAGCACTGTGGCTAAATAGATGGAAATGATAAATTAGTGTATGATGAGGAAAAGCCGAACTATGTGGTAAAATCGTTGAGTGAGAAATTATAAATAGAGGCGCAACCTTAATGGCGAAATGCGTATTCGATCTACAAGTTTAACACCCTGTATCTTGAAAACAAAGGCCCTAATAGAAAATATCTATAGGGCAAAATGTTTTTAAAGTCGGACAAGAAATAAAGGCCTTCATGTTTGACGTTCCGTTATGTTACACCGTGTTTTACAGTAGGGGTTTTTTGGGCCCTAGATTTGTCCATCTGTCGAGAACTGTTGTTAACGACAGTCAATTTTGAGTGTTCTGTGTGATTCAATGGTTTAACAAGCAAAGAAAACCTCAGTGAACAATAAGTTGTCGATAAATTGACGAATCTTAGAACCAAAGAGCTGCTATTACCTAATACCACAGCTTAAATAACAATCAGCTCACAGACTCGTATGAGCGGGAACGTCTCGCGCAGATCTTCGCGCATGCCGCCATTTTGGGATAAATAGCGGCAGGGACGTGTGGTTGTAAAATATGCCCTTATAGCCATACCGTCAACGACTGCGTTATTGGCGCACGAATGCTGTATTTTGTGGTTTGTTGATTTTCTTGTATTTTATACTGTTATGTTATTTTATTTTTAAACAATTTCAAGTAAAACAAATTTATATTTAGTATGACACTTTCTAAATTGGGACAACTATTTTTAATCCGGTCCTGACTTGTATCCCAAACGAGAGAGAGACAACAAGCTTCAAGGGCAAATTTTCAGGTTTTAATACTTCAAAGGTGCCGCCGTAGAGTCTGTGAGCTGATTGTTATTTAAGCTGTGCTAATACTATCTCGGGCCCAAAAGTGGATACCCATACGAGTAACTAAATTTACTATTTAGTCGTATGTGGATACCCATTTCACCATAAGGTTGCGCCTCTATAATTTCTCACTCAACAGTAAAATGTAAAACAAAGTAACAATGCAAATTTAGGATATATCATTTACATTACAATACTATAAAAAATATTCTCAACACAGAATTAAATTTCCAAAAAAGCTAGAAGCAGTATGGAATATATTTTATATAGTTTTAATATTCTTGCAGGTAAATTTCCATTGTACTGATTTAAATTCAAAACTTATTTGTGATAAAAAGAGAGCGTATATAATGAGGTGTTACTTAAAATGTATATATTTGCATATCTGCATTAATAACTTTCTAATTTCGCGACAGTCATTTTGGAATTTTATAATGAATGCACTAAGGCATACACAAATATTGATTGAAGTTAATGGGAAATGAAACATTTATGTAAGTGTGTTCAAATGTAATAGCTAATAAAAATGTGCATATTTTACAGTCTCTAAACACATAAAAAGTAAAACGTAATTTAAATTTTATGCACTAAAGTTAATGTAACACTTCGAAATATCTGTATCTGAATATTATATCTATACAGGGCGTCCGGTATATAATAATATCTCTCTACCCCTCATTCTAATCATGAGGATTAGCCCAGAAGTCAAAGACTTGTGCGGGAGAGGGGGCGGCAAATTATGATGATATATGATATAAGTGTCAACATTGAAATGAACAGCATAAAAAATGTACTAAGACCAGTAATTTTTTTATAAATACATACGTAAACAGTAGAATATTTCCTAAAACTCTTGCAAACTGCTACTGTAACGTGCGATAATATTGCAATCTAATACCTGCAGCTGCTGCTGCTAACCTAAAATTATATACCTACCTAGGCTTGGTATTGTGAAAAATTAAAAAGTGCCATTATTATTGCAATATATTGTACCGCTTAATTCCAACTTCTTTATTTTTAGAATTTTAATTTATTTATTTTTCAAAGCCAACTACTAAACATTAGCAAAAAATTTGAAATTTTATAATTATAGTGCAAAACAAAATACAAACATTTCAAATATGTCTTCGATTTTGGTACTAAAAATACCAAAAAGTGAAGATAAAACAAAATATAATTAAAAATGTCCCTCTGAAATTTGACGCATATGGTTACGATTATAAGATCACTTTTACTTCAAAAACTGTCCGTATAAAAGTTAACACATAACCTAAATTTGATCCTTCTAGATAAGCAGCAATCTGTACAATTAAAATAAAAATAACGTTAAAAGACCATCTTCAAAAAGCCCTACCTCCCTTAGGATTTTTTTAGATTTGGAAGAGGATTTATGTCAAATCGACATGAAATCGTCTCTAGAATTTGTTCGTTTCTTCTTCTTTCGTTTGTCGGTTTAGTTCCTTGACTTCCTTGTATAAGAAAGTCACATTAAATTGTTTTTAAAAATGTGTTTCATTATAAAAAAAATATGTCAACGAGAGGGAATAGGTTATGGGTTTATTAAGTTTTATTTACAATCACAAAATTTTGAAACTGTTTTAGAAAAGATACACTTGCAATTTGAATCCTGCAATTACTAAAAACAAAAAAAAGAACTGTTAGTTAGGTACTAACAATTTTAAGGAGAAAATATTTTTAAATTTTGTAAGATTGTACGTCGGCCCATAATTCAGAGATTTTTATATTTTAATCATTCAGTGAACAACACGGAATAAGTCTAAATGATGCATTTTATTGCAACATCGATATAAATGATCCGTAATAATTAAAAACCAATTTTTCGTCACGGCAAATGCTTCTCTCTTGATATATTTCCAACAATTTCACAGCCATTCGAACGATTCCACAATTTTTTTCATACGTCAATTATTGTTAATTGGAAAACTAACGATGCAGTTAAATCAGGAGTTGTTCAATTCCTTCACTTCCTTCATTGGTCTAACCATGGATAATATGCACATTTTCATTATTTATCTTTTATAATTTGTTTAATATTAGCACCAATTCAGCACGCGTAAACAAAAACTTTTGCGGGGTTCAGCATATTTCCTGATAAATCTCTCTCTGGAGAAGTGGAGAATCTAACATTCGCTTAATTTGATAATATCTTTGTAACTAAACACGGTTGTAAGATAACAATAACAAAGTGCATTTTTTTAACATACATTAACTGTACAATATTTAGAAATAATAATTATTCGTTTAAATTTCAAAACTGAATTCATAGATGGTATAACCGTATTCAACTATATATCCCTAGGTCATTGATAAATGTACAAGATATTTTATGCCAATCGAAAACACAACACTTTTACCAAGCAACGTGCTTGAGAAATTTGACATCAAATTATGAGGTGTCAATGTCAAAGGGATCTCCGGTCAGATTTTTTATTTGCGAAAAAATCAAATAAGTGGCAACACAACAAAACAACTTTTTATTTATTTAAAGTACAGCTGGTACAGTTATTAAAATTTTACGCAACATAGACTGGCTATTTTTTTCTACTATAGAATATCTATTACCAGATTACCACACATAGTATTTATGATCTTATTGTGGTGCTCTTGGTCGATGTTTAAGCATCATGATCTTCGAATTAAAAAAAAACATATGTAGTTGTCCAGTTATGCAGATATGTAGATCAACCATATGAATGTCACAATCATATTAAATACCTCCTTAAGCGGAAATTTGATTTCCTGTTTATACATATATAACCTTCATTTAAACAAATTTTTCTCGATTTTCATCATTTATCGAAAATGATTTAAAATGTCGCATTGTAATCTTATATAATAAAATAATGATTGAATACAAATTTCGCTGTCATTAATAACCAATATTAGCAAGATTCTACGGTTAAGCTTTTATATGTGTAATACTGTTGTCGGTAACGAACAGATTTTCAATATTGTTGCCTTAATTTATTACTCTAATAAATTAATAACAAAGTTAGTCAGATAATATTTTATTGGCTGTGATTTTTTATAGTGTATTAGAATCATTTTTACTGCCGGTAAATTAAAAATTGTTCTTTAACGAAACTAATTTTATTTATTGTGAACATTTTTAGTGAATCTAGAACAGCCTTGTCCTGTTTATTTTGAAATATTTACTTCGTCTATGTAGGTTGAAGTCTTTTAACTAATAGATGGTTTATGAACTATTGAATACTCCAAAGTGGTTGAAGCATTAAAAAAATCGCTTCCAGCACTTGATGTACTTGCAGTAGGGACATTTTTCTTGCTAATAACTGATTTACGAGTTATGGACTCCTCAACGTAGCCTTTAGTACCGTTGAAGATTTCCATCCACCATGCATTTTTAAAGTTGCGATATCAGTTCCTGAATTTATTAAGAGTGTAGCTGAAGTTCTACGGAAACAATATCCAGTATATTTATGACCATTCTTCAATTTGAGAAACGCAGCAACTACCTAAATTATTTTGTTATTTATTTAATAAGGCTCGTCTCATAGCAACCACAGACGACCTGATGATATTATTATTATTATTCATGGAAGAAGTATGATACAATTTTAATAATATAAATAAATAGCTTTGTTTCCTATTATGATAAAATTAAAATTGATCGTCGAAAAAATTATATGTTTAACTTGGCAGTAAAGTAGATTTAATGTCTTGGCTGTTTTAATCATGCACTTGTACTTTACTGCCAAGTTAAACAAATAACTATTACGTAAAATACTCAATAAGTTGAGAAAATAAACAATTCTTACGATTTTCTTAATTCTGAATAATTCCTTTTAAACCATTATAAGAAATTATAGCAAACATATTTCAGAAACTGTAAATTGATTTCCAGAAAATATTTGTAAACATTCAGAAGTGATTGTGGGAAAAATATTATACGTATGTACTTGTGTAAAAAAGTATTATTGCGCTACAGCTGCATAAATAAATCATTATTGATAACATTTTTAAAACCTACAAAAATTGGACCAATTTGTGTAATCAAGTAATAAGTTTTGGTGAAATTATACAATATATTACGATTTTGTATGTGCTATTCCCTGCAAATAATTTTTAATGTTGTAAATCACTGTTTTAAATCATAAAATATTTATTACACCAATAAAGATAACAAAATGTAACAATAACTGCCCGTCTGGCACTACAGTCTCCTTATTGATAAAAACCATCAACAAACGCACACTGTTTCTAATACCCACATTTTTTTTCCAGGTTAACATGAAAAGAAAAGTATTAAGTATAATATCAGCTTTAGTTTTAGGTAAGTAAAATCGTTTATACACAACTGTAATATTGTATTTTTTAATTAAACACTGTTTCTTAAATTTGGTTTCCTTTTCAGTATTTGAGACTGCAAGATGTCAGGTAACAGTGTCTAAACATGACCTGACGTTGAAACTTAATGAGAAAGAAACTTTTAATTTAGAAATAAGGTAAGTTTTACTTAAACCAAATATAGTTTTTAAGATACTAAAATTATTTGACAACTATTTAATTTACTAAAACAATAGACGTCCAACTTTGATTTTAGTTAATATAATACAGAAAGAATAAGGTAATTGAATTTCTGGGAAATAATTCCAGTTACATATAGGTACGAGATATTTTTAGTGATTTTTATTTTGGAATGTTGTATAATTATTAATATATATGCAATATTCTGCACCTGATTGAATATAAAGTAATATCAAAAATAAACTTCCTGATGTTTTGTTTATCCACGTTTACTAAATTCTCAAATAAAATAATAACTTTTAAAAAGCGTTCGTGACACACATTACTTTGCTATTCTAACCCCACATTTTAACAATTATTTTCACATACTTATAAATAAAAGTGAACAATCTTATGTGCAGAACTATGCAAGTTTATGTTATAACAATATTTCCATCTATAGCTAAATTTAAAAAATACGTATTTTGGAAGATTTCTGTACCTAAAAATTTGTTGGTTAAGCTGCTTTCTGTCGTTATATATTTGTTTTACTTCGATACATTTGAATATTCGCAGGTGGCACGAGATCACATTCCTGTTATTTGCTAAGCTCTGTATTATTCAGTTCTTAAACGTCTAAAACTCTTTATATTTGTAGAAAACACTATTTCAAGAATATGGCGCCCTTAAGGAATTAATGATTGACATTTGTATTTATTTCCTGGAACACGAAAATTTATAATTCTTAATGAAAATTATACATTTACGTTATTATTTTCAGGAACATATCAGAAACGAATGCCGTTTTGCAGTTCATTATACAACATGATGATATTGTGAATATAAGCACCCATACTATAGATTTCAATGACCTTACAAATACATCTATTCCAATTGATGTAGAAGCTATAGGGGCAGGACATTCAGAAGTGTATGCAAATATTTCAGACTCCTCAATCAAGTAAGTATACTTACGTAGGTACATAAAAAGATTTTATGAACCTGTTTCTTGTAAATCAATAGCAGTACGTACATATACAGAGTGATTCAGTCGTAATGTCATTAATTTTAACCACGTATTCGCAAGGCCTAATAAAGAGAGAAAATCGAAAAAAAAATCGTTACTCAACCTTTCAAAAGATAAACAAATCACCCCATAACAATCGGTAACACGACGCTCCTGGTACGCTGTCCAGCAGCGTTGCCAGTGTTGCCACTCAGGACATACAGCCACATTTTTCCACGGCTCTGTTCAGTAGAAGACCTCCTTCACTGCTTCGCTTTACTCAACTTGAATCGCGTTTTTATTTAGGCAAATAGTATTTTTTTTTAATAAGTATAAACTACGCTGGCAACACAAACACACGAAATTCACCAACCTCTACCACACGAAAATAATGGCTGATGGATGGCAGATGCAGTATGCAGTCGACGGCGGGTTTGCCTGCATAGGAAATCGTTGTTGTCGTTGTTCGGCTTATTCCGCTGGTACTTTAAACTGTCAACTATTTGGCTGTGCCGAGTGGGCCGATTCCATCTGATGTCGGCGCTGATTATTGCGGTTGGCATTTATTATAAAATTCTCATGATTTCCGATTGATTACGCCGGGTGTTTATAAAAATGCACGTTTAAAAATATGGTAGGTCAAGACTCGGATTACCAGATAATTGATCAATGAATGGGTATGTCTCGGACTGTTTTTTATTGACAGCACGTTTTTTTTTATTACTGCTTGTATTTAAATACAAAAAACGTTTCAGCCTCTCTTAATAATTTAACCTAGTTAGTATTGGATGTAATGAAATGTGAATGGTTTATTTTGATCCGTTGGAGTTTTGTAATATCAATATTAAGTATTTTTTAAGTTGAAAATTAATATATTAGTTGCATAATTTCAAAAATAATTTATAACATTAATCACATATTACAATAAGTAGGTACTATACGAAAATATTTAAATTTGGCAACGTCGCGTCAGGAGAAACCGAGTTAAAGTGCCGTCAGCGGTCAGTGAAATGGGGGTTTAAACAATTTGAGAATATTTTTTCTCGGCGTAAATATGCATTTAAACATTATGCATCACCCTGTATATATTTTTTAATTGTAAAGTTGCAAGTTGCTATATAAAAAAATTAATTATTATGACTTGTTTTACTGTGTGCCATAATATCACATTTTGATTTTAGTGTGGACGATGTGTATTTAAGGGTTACTGTCCATAAGATCCCAGAACTTGACACATTCTCTCTGGTAATTGGATGGTTGTATTTTGCAGCATGGTCTATTTCTTTTTACCCACAGATTTATATAAACTGGAGGAGAAAAAGGTGATCATTTTTATACATTAGGAAAGCGTAAAAGTATTAACAAACCAATATTTTTCAGTGTGGTTGGTCTAAATTTTGACTTCATTGTGTTGAACATTATCGGTTTTACGCTCTACGGAATTTTCAATCTGGGACTATACTTCATACCTGAGATTGAGGTAACAACTGAGAAACTTTATTTTAATTATAACTATTTCAAATTTTACAGTTTTTTTTATCAATTTCAATAACTGTTTGAAATGTTATTAATTTTATTTTCAGAATGAATATTTCAATAGGTATCCACGTGGTTTAAATCCAGTACAAGTAAATGATATTGTGTTTGCTTTGCATGCGGCTGTGGCAACGATATTCACGATAATTCAGTGTTTCATCTACGAAAGAGAGGAACAACGAGTCTCCATTACTGCCAGAGTTATTATAGGCATATTTGGAACTTTCCTCTTTATCAGTATTATTTTAGCAGGCACCGACGTCATTCATTGGTTGGATTTCCTCTACTACTGTTCTTATGTAAAGCTTACGATTACTTTAATTAAATATATACCGCAGGTAAGAAAAAATATACACTGTACTAAAAATATGCTATATCAATCTTCGTTTATGCCTACTGGTATATTAATTGTTAGATTATGCTTTAACTTCGAAACCATTTTTAGGTTATATTTCAACTTCATGCCTATCAATTTTTAGGTTACATTTCAACTTGATGCCTACTGTTGTATTAATTTTAGGTTATGTTGTAATTTCAGACTCATTTAGTAGAAAATTAATATACTCATATATTGATTATTAAATTTGAGATTCCATACCTCCAAATTTAAAATATGAACAAAAAAAATTTACAGTAAATTGTATTTTTATTTTCAGGCGTATATGAATTACAAGAGGAAAAGTACGATAGGTTGGAGTATTGGCAATATATTACTAGATTTTACTGGAGGAATGCTGAGTATGTTGCAGATGATAGTAAATGCCTGGAACTATAGTAAGTTGTTCATTTTTGACGGTTTTTGGTTATGTGAAAGTCTGGATAGGAATCTACGAGATTTTCTAAACTTATTTTTTTTACTTTTTACAGATGACTGGGTATCAATCTTTGGAGATCCTACTAAATTCGGATTGGGATTGTTTTCCGTATTATTCGACATCTTTTTCATCGTGCAACATTACTTTTTGTATAGGCATTCTAATTATGAGAAAAAATGAGGTACTTAAGATAGACTTTTTAAAAACATTGTTATTTATTTTAAACAATACTTAAATTGTTGCTAGAGAAATATATATATTTTTGTTTTTGTAATATATGCTATTTTTAATTCACTCCATATATCCAGTACATATGTACAATCTATTGTAATAATAATGGCACTCTTTAAAACATATTTGGCGATATATTTACAACTGCTGATGTATTGGTAACCATTGGTTCTTAGTTGTTTCTTGTTTCTACTTACCTAATAGTAAAATTTCTACTTGGAGCTTCCAGTTCCAGTAGTTCTAAACCTGATTTGTGAGAGTGCCATTATTATTACAATAGATTTGTACCTGTTTCAGAATACATGCAGAATACCAATTACACCTTAAAAATACCTACATAGTTGTAATCCAATAATCATAAAACGAATATATTTGCACATAAATAATGTGTCACAAAAGAGGATATTAGATAGGTACCTAATGCATATTAAAAATTTACCTGGAGGGATCTTGGATACTACTAACCTCGAGTATGAATACAAAATATAAATCAGGAACTCCATGCCGCTAGTTGCTACTAATTCAATGGACGCGCAAATTGCTTGAATACACAAATAATTTCACACCTCCCGCTAAAATCTTTTATTTTAAAATTGTAAAATCACACTCCGCTTACTTTTTCAGAACTAGTGCCAACATAACAGATTTACATTTCCCTACGCAGTATTTTGTGTAACCCTTCTAGAAGAAGAAGTAGAGTGAGTCGAGTATGTCAAAATGATGTCAAATTTGTCAGAAACTGTCAAAGTGCGAAGCAGCCTAAACTCATTCTTGAATAGAATGATACATTAATTTTTGTTTTTAGCTGTTAAATGAAGTAGTTGTTAAAAATGTCACAAGCAAATAACTCAGAGAAACTTGTTGATAACGAAACAGTGATATCAGATCTAACCAACGATATACAATCCCAATTAACTGTAAATTCTATAAGTCATGATCATAAACAAGAAGCCACCCAAAGTACTTCTGCTGAAATTAGTGAGACTGTAAGAGATTTCAGTGTACCGGAAGATTTTGAGCAAGAAGAGCAAGCTGAGCCAGAATTTGACGATTACATAGATGAAGTACAACTTAAAGATTTAGAAACTGGTTTAGAAGAGCAGGAACTAGAAGTAAGGTATAAAGAAGCCTTAGAATTGAAAGCAAAAGGAAATGATGAATTTAAAGATACAAAATATATGGAATCTATTTCGACATATACAAAAGCATTAAAACTATGCCCGTTGAAGTATAAAAACGATAGATCCATTTTATACGCAAATAGGGCTGCATCTAAAACCAAATTAGATAGGAAAAAAACTGCCATAGATGATTGTTCCCAAGCTATAGAACTAAACGATAAATATGTGAAAGCGTATCTACGAAGAGCTAAATTGTATGAAGAAACGGAAAAACTAGACGAGAGTTTAGAAGATTACCGAAAAATACTAACTTTTGACGTTAACAATGCCGAGGCATTAAAGGCCGTTTATAGATTACCTCCGTTAATTGAAGAAAGAAACGAAAAACTGAAAACGGAAATGTTGGGTAAGATTTTTGAATATTTAAAAAAAGGACTTCTACTCATTGACATTCGTTTTTAGGCAAGCTGAAGGATTTGGGCAATATGATATTAAAGCCATTTGGTCTTTCTACAGAGAACTTTCAGTTAAATCAAGATCCTAATAGCGGAGGATATTCGATAAATTTTGCACAAAATTCAAAATAAATATCATGTTAGCAATTTAAGATTTTTATTTATATCTATTATATATTCCACTAATATTCATTATAATGTTTTATTTATTAAAATAAGAAAATAAAATAAATCGAGTTAAAAATCGTAGAAATATATAAAAATTGTGTAATATTGTGGCATAATTAGAATGATTTATTACCTTTGTTTTTATTTTTTATGTTTGTGTTCAGATATTTGTACTAGTACACACAATTCAAAGATAAAAAAGCCTTTAATGCACTTGAATTTTTTATTAACGCAAATATAAAATAAAATGATTACCAAACCAAATAATATGGCGAATATTAGTATTTTCAACTAGAACTATCAGCCTTAACTGTACCGTTATAATAAAGAAATCGTTAAAAAGTATGAATAATTTCAACTAATCTAAATTATCGTCGTCGGATGGTTTTGTTGGTGGGGGCTGAGAAGGGTTGCTTCCCGAGCCTGTACCGCCAAAGCCCCCTGGGAAACCCATAAATCCAGGGCTGGCACCTGCTCCGGCTCCCGGAAATCCTGGGAAGTTCATTCCTGATCCGGCAAATTTACTGGATAACTTCGTGACGAGGGCCATTATTTTAGGATTAGACTGATATTTTACGAAATTTGCGGGATTCATTGAGATGTCTTGGAATGCTTGGGCTACTTCAGGATCCTAAAAATAGCTCGTTATAGACTACCGGAAAATAGCAGTTATATTTTATTTATATAAATCTACAGGGTGTCCCCATTTTTCGCTACACACAATGGGTGTATTCAGGTAATTTGCAGCGATCCAGTGCTGTAACCCTTTTCAGCTTGAATTTGCTGAATGACTTTTGGTTTGATTGACAAATGTCAATTGTAAAAGTGATGAATGACATTTGACTTAAATGGTTGTTGTTAGATTACATTTATGGTTTGAGGCAGAAGGTGTAATAGTTCCTATTTTATTTCTCAGATATTAACATGAACAAATAAGATAATTTTCTCCAATATTAATTTTTTTTGGCTGAATGCAACCTTTCTTAAAATTTGACTTTTAACCGCTTTTTTTATAACGTCAAAACTTTCAGCGGTCCAGCATATGAAAATATATGCTTTACTGCTTTAAAACAGCGCTACAGCGAACTGGCCGCGCATTGTTTATTCAAGTAACCGCTGCGTCAAAGCGCTGCAGCGCTGATTTTCCCTGAATGCGCCCATTAATTTATTGACAAATAAATTGAACAAGTTTGCCTTAAATTTATTTTAAGAAGTGTCAAACAGAATGTTATGAACAGAAATATATGGACACCTTGTCTAATAACAATAAATTCAATTATAAACAAATAAAAAATTAATTACCTGGAAAGCAGTCATAATTTCCGGATCCTGCAACAATTTATAAAAGTCTCCCATACCAGGCATACCAGCCCCGCCTTCAGGAGCGGTAGGTACCTCTTCGTCAACTTTCTCTTGCGTTGCAGCTCTTGAATGTGCTTCCCTAGCCTTCTGAATCCTCTCCATCCTTTCCCTTTCCTCTTTCTCCTTTTTCTTGCGTTCTTTCTTGAGTAAATGTTCCTCAATTTTCTTTGCGTTAGGTGTGACTTCCTTTAGCCATTCATCGGTTTGCTCATCAAAATCGATGTTGCAAGCCTGACGCAGGTCCTTAGCAGCTAATTCCCATTCACCCAATAATCTGTAGGCCCTACCACGAAACTTATAAGCGGTTGCTGAATCACAATTTATTTCTAAGGCTCTGGTGCAATCTCTGATGCAAGCGTTAGGCTTGGTCAGTTTTAAATATGCTTGACCACGTTTAGCAAATAGAAGTGCATTATTGGGGTTAAGTTCAATGGCTTCTGTAAATAATTCAATAGCTTTTTCAACGTTTCCTTCGGATAACTGAGACATGGCTTCCATTCGTTTTTCGTCTGCTTTATCGCTATCTTCTTCAGATACTTCTTTAGAAGGATCGCCCAGTTTTTGATTATCATCAAGTTTATCTGGTTCAACGCAACCTGACATGTCGAATTCTAGCTCGGATTCTGGGTCTGATTCGACAGGTTCAGGTTCATTTGGAATTTCCTCAGGTTCCTCTTTTGGTTCGACTTTGGGCCCTTCCGACATTTTCGGTGCTTCTGGCAACTTACCACCAAGTGATTCAATGAATTCTTTGAAAAACGTTAAATCAGGCAAATGTAAAATGGCAGGATTTGACTTGCAGACTGTAATAAACTGTTTTAATTTATCAAGGGCTTCTTTGTTTATTGGGCAACTCATTTTTGTTATTATTCTTGTCTCTGCACAACAGTAAAAAGATACAAGGAAAACTCTAGAAACTAGCACAACAGCACAACTTGTAAACAAAAAATATTCACTTATTTTAGTGTTACGCGTTGGTGTTACTGGTACCAGTGTTGCCACAAAGATTTTGAGAAAAGTACTAGATCCAGAGAAAAAAAGTACTAGATTTGTTTTTTTTTGTAGGCTGTACGCGCAGGCGCGGAATATTGAAGTATGTTTTATGTTTTTTTTATATAGTATAATAATCTTTGTTTTATGATATAATTATTTTTCTATGGTTTTATGCTCTAAGTACCTATTAATTTATGTAAGACAGGAACAAACAAGAAAATAAACAAGTATAAAATAAAAGGTTTTTATTTGTATATAACCAACAAAAATAAACTCGCATATTTAAAAATGAAACATAAAAAAACAGTAAATAATATAATATAAAAAATAGGGTCAATATTTACATTTTTTTTAGGAACTGGAATAGGTACAAAAGTAATAAGTAATATTAAGGAACTCTATGTAAATATATAAGTTTTAGTTTTTTTCTTTTTTAATTTAAACTAATGGACTAACGAAACACTATCTGATAGACAAGAGTGACAACGGTGACAATGACAACTGACTTCCCCAGAGGTGCCAATATAAGAAAACTAGAATTTAGTAAATAACCAAGTTTTCTTAAGTTTGGTAGCATTTGGCGATTTATAACCTCACTTAATTTTAAACCAGTCGAAACATATTCTGTGGTCGAAACTGTCGAAGTGTCGAAAGCTTAAATCATAGATAAAAGAAATTATAGATAAGGCTGTCCATGGTATTTTTCATTTTCTATGCGCACTAGCGCCGTTGCAGGTGGAGGATGGAATTATATTACAAAAGCGGTATTTTTAAATTAATAGTTATTTAATTTGTAAGTTCGGTCCATTTTTAAATTCAGCAGTTTGGTATGGTGGATTCCATATAACCAATCACAACTTAGAATGTTTGAAACAAACCAATAAGAGTGCATTAGTGGATTCCACCACTCCACAAACTACTGAATTCAAAAATAGACCCATACTTAAGTATTTTGAGTTCCAGTCGAAATTGAATCGACTTTTTAAATATGAAAAATTGCTTGAAACTTTCACATTATTCAATTGTTTGATTACAATTTCTGAAGCATGAAATACTACCATAAAATATCTAATAATAGTCTACATAATACGTACCACAAATTCTTTCAATACTAAACATATCTGGAAATTACATGAACACTAAACACTTGTAGATTTTACGATGATGTCTTTATTAAATGCAATATGACATTTTTGAATTTATAAAAACAGAATACTATAATTGTATTCCATTTGCTAATGTATCGCATCAAAATAATTAAAACAAAAGCGAGTCTCTCATCTGAATCATCTAATTCTTAGACAAAATCATCTACGTTTGGAAATCACCTACGTCGAAACCTCCTCATTTAAACATTTTTCTGCTTCAGCTGCCAATATGAGCTGGGTCAAAATATCATGGGGATAATAATAGACATTATTATCCCCATGATATTGCTAATTGATAGTAATAAATATAATCACAACTACAGCACTCAAATACTAAACACTAGTACTGTAGACAATGGGTAAAATGTAAAGAAAACTCCTATTTCCTATTTATGGCACATATTTAAAATATACATATATGATTTGCTACTCGGATCAACAAACCCTTACAACAGTGAGGTAGCTACAACATGTAGCACAGGTACTGAAGAAACTACGATAATTACTTACTTGCAAATAGTCAAGACTCTGCTGTACGTTTAGGGAATGTTTAGCGTTCTAAGAATAAATGACATAATGAAACTCTATCATAAATATGGGTAGTAATTAATTTCAGTTTTCTATATTTTGAAAAAAAAAATTAATCAGTAGAAAAACATAATGTAACAAATGCAGAACAGGAACTAGCTTGGTACATGCAAGGATTTTTTGGAAACTGTGTTTATTCGATCACTAAGATCCGAGAAAAATAGAGCAGGATCATTCAATTTTGTGTGGATTTAGACAATGTTCTGATTTCAAAACCAGTTGTTAAATCAGATAGGCATTTTGTTAAAATTCAAAAATACCTGTAGGCAATCTTTTTGATCTCATATAGCAGTTTCCAAAAATCTTTTTAATGTTGCTTTTTAATAAACTGTGGTCAATATATATATATTAAAAAAAAAAAAAAAAAATAGGTAATTGTTTTTATTAAAAAAAAATAATAATAATCTACAGATTATAAAATAATGCCATAACAATATAATATTATCATTAAGTACATGAACATTAGAAAAAAAATGTTCATTTATATCCCTAGTGCTTAAATTATTTCCGTATAATATAATTGTCTAAAAATATTCATGAAGAAAAAAATTTAAGTTCGAGGGATGATCGGTAAGAAAATTTCACACTACATAATCTATTCATTTGAAGATAAAAACGGTGATCATATGTGAGAATTAGACTATGTTGAACATAATTACATGTACAGTATAGCTTACTGTTTTTGTTTGTTTTAACCCATTAGAAGCTAAAGATAAAAAATAATTAAAATATCAAGTTCTGTCAAACGAAATGTAAGTCTATAAATAAACATCGAAAAATACTCAGTATAATCACATGCAGCTTGCTTCAAGAAGGATAAAAATTACCAGAATTTTTAAAAATCACCAGGTAACGAAATAGTATACAAGCTTCTAATTGGTTACAAAACGTTAGTGTGAAATTTTCATTTATAATATCCCTTGGACATTGATAATGTGAGATAATTGTATGGCAATTGAAATCACGTTGCTGGGTAACAACCAACGTACTTGAGAACTTTGACATAAAATTTGAGACATTTGTCAATGTTGGAGGGATATTTGATCAGAAAATTTTTTGACAAATAAATCAAGTAAGTCACAACACAACAAAACTGTTTATTTATTAAAAGTAAAACTTAAACAATTTTGGTGTTATTGTGATTAAAGACATCCCTGAATGATGTTATCAGTTGAATGATTAAATAATTGGGTGATTTATGTCACGACAAAAAATAACGAAATTTAAATAACTACATATTAGAATTGTCAAAAAATTTTCATTTAAAATACGCAACTCAAAAAATGTTTGCAGGAGCACGTTTAAAAAAAATGGTACCTCTACTTCTTATTTTTTAAATTTACGTCTCTTCTTATATTTGTCACATGCTAAAAGCCTTAATGGTTTGTATTTATCTTTCGGCTTATTTTCATCCAAGCCTTTTAATGATTTATTTATATTGTTGCCAAAAGTAAATAAATAAAATTTAGTTAAATATTTTTTAAAAAAGCCAAAGATATCATGTTCAATACAAGTAAAATATTCAAAATCAGTGACTTTATACAGAGACATTAATAAATATTTTAAATTTCGATTTCTGCAAATTTTTCTGTATATATTGTTAGATTATGGATATATTTATTAAATATGATCATAAAATTTGAACTTGGAAAAAGCAATGATTTTCCAGTAAATGTTCTGATTTTAATCCAACTGTATACTGGATCATCATTTCTGTCCCCAAGTAATTGCTTTTGCATTCTTTACAGGATTTTGTAAATTTTATAATTTTTTTGCCATAAACCCTGCAATATATGCGCAAAATAAGAACAATTCGCATTAGGCTCAAGAGTTTCTAGATTTACCTCTACGTTATAAGTATCAATCCTTCGTGTTGGATTTATTAAACTCTCCAGAGTGTCTAAAGCACCTTCACAGTGATCTAATTCGCAATTAGCATCTGGAGAGTGACGAGATAAAAAATTATTAACTAATAGTGACGTGAAAGATTGCCGGAATGACGTACATGTAGGATTTATATTTCTTACTCCATGGCTACGGATACATCCAAACAAATTTTCAAGAGGGTCTTGATTCAAGCTTCTTGGGTTAAGAAATACAGTAGGCTGATTTGCACTTTTTAAAATTTTTATACTTTTACTTTTATTAAACTGTTTCCATTCGGAACTTAATTTTTTCCACAAATATTTAAAACCTTTTAATGTTTCTATCCAATTTTTGATTGTGGGTACCTGAAACTCTTTTTTGCCCGAAATACATTTCATATTTTTCAATACTTCAATCGCCTCATTATAGAAGTCCATATGTGGACTCGCGTCATGTATAGCACACCTATACTTCTTTGTGGATGATATCTTATCTCCGTTGACGCTGTCAAACAGTGTGTCCCCAAATAAAAGGAAATCTGCAGTGTCAACAGCTGTACTGGAGCTACAGTTGGACCCTACAATAACACATATTTGAAATTGCATGAATTATTACAAAAATATTTCTTACCTAATCTGGATAGATTTCTCATTAAACCACTAACTTGCTGGCTAAAGACTTGAGCAGCTAAATTAACTTTCATTTTATTCATTTTTTCTTCATAAATATGTTTATCAGTTAATTTTGCACACATTTTAAAATCAGGAATTGGGTCATCGTTTTCATACAAATTAACGATGTCTTGCCAATTTGCTATCTGGTCCTTTGGCTGCTTCCAACGAAATTTTATATTATAACGCAACAAATTATTTCGAAGTCCCTTCAATAAATGTGGTGGGTCAAATAAAGGAATAATTTCATGTTCATCCACAACAAATCCAAAATATCTGTTTTCCGTGTTATTTTTTATACATTCTTCATTAGTCTGTCTTTTTAGTTCTTTATATGCCGCCATATTTGTGTGATGTTGATCACATACAGTTGCTACTGGTTTTAGACCAATCTTTATTAAATGGCTAATGATTTCTTTTATTTTAGCAACCAGCTCATCTTTCTTCATATTGCTTTCTATGAAATAGAAGCATAGTGGCTGCTTCCATTGTTTCCGGATGCCTTTAGCCATAAACACAGCAGCATGATCTGCAAACTTTCTTCTTCTCTCATTACCTACATCTTCGAAACCTTCAAATTCATCAAACTGTGGTATATAAGTTAAGCTTGGAGATAATGACACTTCATCAAAAAGTAATGCACAGTATCTATCTGCAACATCCAATTTCATCACAGATTTTTTTAAAGTCTGCATTACTTCTTTATTTATTCCACATTGGAATGGAGTACTTGACAATAATCTAGATAATGTGTATTTGCTAGGAAGAGCAAAAATCTTCTGTAGCAAACGATAATTACGAGGAGCATTTTTATATAATGTTAAGGCAAAAATTTTTTCCTTCATAGAATATCTTCTACCTTTTGGTTTTAATTTTTGTAATCTTAATTGGGACAAAATAAACGAGCAGCTTACTGAATTGACAGTACTTCTTATAAAGTCTTCTGTATTCATTAACTTATGTGCTTCTTCTAAACGTCTTCTGTTAGAAATGTTTTCTTTATCTAACTGTACTGCAATTCTTTTAAAATTTTTTGCAATATCGTATAACTTCTTTGCTTTAGGTGTCAACTGAACACTTTTTCGGGTATTAACACATTTTAACAAATTTATTTTTCTTCTCAAATCTGCAAAATATACAGTATTAAAAAAAACTGAATTCATAAATTTGTTGATCTGCTTACCTTTGCGAGATTTTGGTGTTGTAATAGATATATTAATGTTTTCATCAGAAACTCCTACAATTGTAGCCGTTTTATTTTCGTTTGCAATAACACTGGTACCCGTTGCTGATTCGCCACTAGTACCTGCTGCTGATTCAGGATTATCACCAATATCTGAAAATACAGGAACATCCATTGATATATCTACTTACTTTGAATATGAAATATATAACATTAATACAAAAGAAAATGATTCACAAAAAATGATCCCATGTCCACATTTATTTTACTTTAACATTATTTACTTATCACAAAATAATAAGAATACTAACCTTTGTCATACGTTGTCTCTTGAATTTGCGCAGATTGGGTTTGGATTTCATCTGTTATCGGCCAAGGTAAAACAGAATTGTCTAATGTGCTTTCTTCATTGAAACCTGAGGAATAATAAAAAACGGTTAGCCCCAGTAACCATTGGCGCCACTAAATTCATGCATGTGTAAACCCGCTATTATCTTATAAGTACTTGTGATGCAAGTGTTTCATTATTTACACACATTATCTAATATTCAACTTAGTCGCAGAATCTAAACAGAGTAAATTAACCAGTGCTTGCATACTAATACTTTAGCATATCTAGATAAAAGCTAATAAAAAAAGCAAAAATAAATTAAATGTTTACACTATTTTAACAAATAAGCATTTAAAAAAGTTCTACAAAAGTTTAGACTCTAGGTTGGTGCGAATTTCCCACTAGCAACCATAAAGGTATATTCTTTTATTATTAAAAACAACTTACCAGGTAAATTTAAAGTGGGCAAACTTCGTGCTTTCAGAAACCGTCTATTAGTGCGGTGTTCTTGAGGCAATAAGCAGTAATGACTAAAATGATTATGACATACTCTATACTGAGCATTCACTTTAGAAGGATCAAGAGATTCTATTCTTGGATTATTAATTCTCGAAACCCAAATCTGATAAACCTAAAAACAAAAGATAAAAAAATTATATATTTATTTCAAAATAAAAAACACTTCTACGCCGAGTTACTCTCAATATGAATTATTATATTTTTTATAATAAATACAAATATGTATGATATACCTCTTTGTCTAAATGCGGAAATCGATGCATAGGACAGTCTTTACTCGTGTTTTTGCACAACTCTACGCAACACTGATTAACCATATTGTCTTTTTAATTATATAAACAGAAGAAACCACAAAATATAAACACAAAAAATCAGTCCTGAATTACTACACTCCCACACAAACACAACGTAACATAAATGTAAAATGCACGAGAACGGGAAAAACCGAAAGTCGATATAATAAAATAATAAAATCTATCAAAATAAGGAATACCAATTCCTGACAATTGCCAATAATAAAAAGTAAATTCCCTATATTCCGCGACTCCAGCGCCAGTGGAGGTGGAGGAAAGAACTAATAAACTAAATGACCTTGACAAGTAATAAGATTGCCGGCCGTGGCTTAAATAATTTGAAAAACAATCAGTTGAAGAGGCGGGCTAATGTTACAGTAGAGCGACTTTTGGATGTAATAGACGGATTGGTAGATTTTAAAGTGGCAACGAATTTTGAATATGGAGAGACCAAATGCTAATAATTATCAAGATAGAATAGTAATAAAATCACATAAAGCAGCAAAATTGATGAAGAACACAGTGGAAGTTATTCAGAAAGAGGGAGGACAGTATCGGGTAAGAGCTGCATATGGTAAGTCTTCTTATAACATTTTATACAATGAATTATGCGAGAGTGCATGCAATACTCTGTTTTGCAGAGTATGTAAAATTTATATCCACCGTTATCGAGGTGAATGTTACGAGTATGTTGTGAGATATACCTTATGTAAGCATGTACATTTGGTATGTATGCATGAGGAGCGAGTGGGTACTAAATCTGTTTTAGACGATGTTGTAACAGCCTTGGAAAAAGAATAAGAAATTAACACATATCATCAAAAGGAAATTACCCAGTTTATTGAAGAAAAAATAATTGACAATAAGGACAACAACAATGCTAATGAAGAAACAAAAAGAACTGCAGAAGTTGAAGATTTGGGATATTTTTTGAAGAGTTTAAGTGAAGCTGAATATACTAAAATTATGGGAAAAATTAAATTATTGCGAAATGAAGTTGGAAATACAAAAAATAATAATTCCAGG
>JALDAQ010000013.1:0-15000 GCA_025584915.1 Monochamus saltuarius
GTACATGATATTTATGTATAGATAAAATGGCACTTATTTTACACCCCTAATTCCGACGGCTCTAGAATACCTGCTCTGCTGGAGTCTCAAGTACAACTGCCTTTCTCTTACACTTGTACCCTTTTTCAGGTCAAATACCTTAAACACATTTATAACCTACACCTGGTTTCTATCGTACTCTGTAAAGCAGGCAAAAACTCAGTAACATGTACATATATATATATTTTTGACTTTTTCAGCTTCAGTTCAGTCTTGATCGAGTCAAAACACTGTTAAAGATTTGAGCTAACTCTGTCTTAGTTCTTAATTTTTTTTTTTGGTAATTAATTTAATTAACGGGAGTAAAAGCTGAGTCCGAAAGCAACCGAGGAAGCAGCGGAGGGACTTCTTCGAACCAAGAACTGCAAGAAGCTCACAACGTCACTGATGGACGAGAATGACTGCTACCGGGTGAACGAATAGACGTTACTGTTATTATTAAATAAAGCAGACAGAGTTTACGAGGAATTAGATTTGTGAATAGTAGTAGCGCGGCGGCGGCGTTGTTGTCATTCTATTGGCGACGGGGGGGTGTGAGGACGGAATTTGTGAACGTTTACGTATTTATAGATTTTCGATCATCTCTATTATTTAGGAATAAGTCGAGGTAACCGTTACGGTTCGTTTTTAACGCTTCTAATAGGATCGAAAACTTGAAAAGTCGGCGATAGTACGCGACGTCGGGGAGAAGCATCGCATACAGACATCGTCCTTATTTTACGGACGTAGTGGCGACGTCTCGGAATGTACGAAAATTACCGTGTTAAATTTCGAAGGTATATACTCGCGATTATACGATGATATTAGTCGGTGACTCCTGAATGGCGTTATTATGGGTGATTATCGAAGATAAGGTGGAAGATTAGGGCTAAAGCGTACAACCTTCACATTGGGCGACCTGTATTGACGCTTATCTGGGTGCCGTCGAGCGAATGTTGCTTGCGAGCGATACTTCGGAATACGTACGTTCATGTTAACGTATATTTTGGAAGTCGAGAAGGCGTAAGAGGCTTATTTGTTGATAAAAAGCAGTCGATACGAACACGACGGCTACAGATTCGAAGCCGGACCGCTGACGCCTAGCTCGAAATACGAAACGTTCAGTCTCCCGTCCGACCGGTATCTGTTGGTGTCGCACGTGTCACAGGAACAGAGCTCCGTGGTTTTGTCTGGCAGGCCACGCCTCTTGAACTGTGACGCGCGATCAAAATTGTATAAATACGAAGCGCAAACAGCGACTTCAGACCAGTCTCGCCGTCTCCTTCAGAGCGGCTTGGCGAACGCGAGTTCGGCAGCTGGCGGTCAGGTGGTACGGGAGCTCGGTGGAGTTCTGTCGGCCCCTGGCTCAACGCCACGCTAGCCCGTTCATGGCTCATCGGAGCCCAACATAACTGGGGTGTTTTCGGCCTTCAGCTAATATTATTTTATTGTTACAGGGTGAACACTAGCTAGTGCAGTTGTCGGGACACGAAACTCCCACAATTGGCTAGCTAAGAGAATTCGAGATATACTACGAGGTGATAAGGGAATGTTCTATTAAAAGATATTCGACAAACAGCAATTTTTATTGCTGCGACGCGGGAATACGTGTGCCCGACGCGGGAGGCGTCGAGAAGGGTCGCGCAGGAACGCGTACGCGAAACAGCGACAGCGCCTGGGTATCGTAAGACATAGCACGGCTTCCAGATCGATCTCGAGACAACAACGACAGTACCGCTGTGCGAGAGCGACGTCTGTAGGGTTCGACGGGGCTCTGCAGCGTTGTAGGAATCCTATTAAACATTCCTCTTGAACCGCTACGCGGACATGTCGCCCAACGCGAGGCTCGAGGGTGGGCATCTACTCCAAGTGAAGTAGCCTGCGAGGACGCTCGCATGGTGAAACTGCTGGAATAGACCTGTTCATCCCCAGGGAGGCTCTGGAGAGCACCCGAACACCGCGAATCTGAGAAGAGGACATAGCCGGCCAAGAATTCGAAACTGAAGCGAAAAACCGAGATTCGATCGCGAAGCAGTCACGACGAAGACCAGCGTAGGCAGGCACAAGTACATCGTGTCAAACGCGCTGAAGCCGTCGTAGATGCCCAGGACGAAGAAATATACAATGGCGCCCAACAAAAAGAAGAAAATTCGAAACATCGGTGACAAACGACTTCGTTCGAGTGCAAGCATACACAGGGGTTGAAAAACGGAATAATCTTTCAACAGAGACCTGTAAGGGCTGCCTCGACGAGGGAGGCCGATGTGGAGAATCGCAAGAGACGTCGAGGCGGAACTCAGGGTCGTGGGTTCGAGCCGAGGCGCAGCGAAGTGTCGGTCAGCGAGATAGTTGGAGGAATGGGAAGCCGTGGACGGTCTATGTGGCTGGCGAAGACGAAGTAGCAAGGAAAGGGCACAAGGAACGATTCCGAGCGGCTTAGCGAGCAGAGCAGGTAGAACAGAGCGACGATCGCCGAGCCGACGCGCACAGAGTACGAAGGTAGCCTATCTCAGCAGCACCGCTAGACCTGCCTCGGATAACGCCCCCAGGGAGGTGTGGATACCATGGATTTGGGTCCCCGCTGACGTACGCACCAGGAGTGAAACGAAGGAACGAACGCTGCTACGCTAACCCCTCGACGACGACGGACGACAAGGCTCGTGCTGATCCCACGAGGTGATCGCCGAGCAACAGAAAGGACGGAGCTACGGAGTCGACGACGCCATACGACGAGGAAAAGAACCATTCCTACAGGACGAAGGAGGCCGCACGACGCTGACATCGACGGAGAACTCAAGGCACACGCTACGAGGGACATTCTAGCGAGGACCCCGACGTGTATCCTTTTTAGGAAGCCACTTACAGGTAGTAACACCCTAATGTTGTTTGAATTGACTTTTACAGATCCAGGACCAGCACACGGACCCATTGCACGAGGCGCAGCCACCCTACTGACGTTGTAGCTGGCGACCGCTGGAGACGAGGCCGTAGTCCTGAGATTCAACAACGGATGCGTGTGAGTAGGTAACCTAAAAGGACAGGTACTCCCGGTGGTTTCTCTGTTAGCTCTTCCACCGCGGCAGTAATCGAGCTAACGGATTTTAGGCCCAACAACAAAATTAACAACAAACGGCAATTTTATTGCTAAGTGGAGTGCCACGACAACTGACTGCACTAGTGTTCTTAACGAGGAGGTGTCACAGGAACAGAGCTCCGTGGTTTTGTCTGGCAGGCCACGCCTCTTGAACTGTGACGCGCGATCAAAATTGCATAAATACGAAGCGCAAACAGCGACTTCAGACCAGTCTCGCCGTCTCCTTCAGAGCGGCTTGGCGAACGCGAGTTCGGCAGCTGGCGGTCAGGTGGTACGGGAGCTCGGTGGAGTTCTGTCGGCCCCTGGCTCAACGCCACGCTAGCCCGTTCATGGCTCAGCGGAGCCCAACATAACTGGGGTGTTTTCGGCCTTCAGCTAATATTATTTTATTGTTACAGGGTGAACACTAGCTAGTGCAGTTGTCGGGACACGAAACTCCCACAATTGGCTAGCTAAGAGAATTCGAGATATACTACGAGGTGATAAGGGAATGTTCGAGGTATTCGATGATAAGGGAATGAATAATCTTAAAAGATATTCGACAAACAGCAATTTTATTGCTGCGACGCGGAATACGTGTGCCCGACGCGGGAGGCGTCGAGAAGGGTCGCGCAGGAACGCGTACGCGAAACAGCGACAGCGCCTGGGTATCGTAAGACATAGCACGGCTTCCAGATCGATCTCGAGACAACAACGACAGTACCGCTGTGCGAGCGACGTCTGTAGGGTTCGACGGGGCTCTGCAGCGTTGTAGGAATCCTATTAAACATTCCTCTTGAACCGCTACGCGGACACACGAAAATTTTTCACAGGATCATCGACTCTACTCTACTTTGTCGTTTGTAGTTCGTTGTTGTGTGAATTTATTTCGTTATTAAAAGAGAAATTATCATCACCACCGCCATGGCTGATACGGAAAATCAAAGTTCGACGGCACCTGTCGCGGGTTCTGCAGGCGGAGGCGGTAGTAGTGGTGCCAGTGCGTCGTCTTCGTCGTCTCCACAGGCGCAGTCTCCGGCTAAGAAGGAGAAAAAGGCGAAGAATCCTAGAACCAAACCGTCTCATCCGCCTACCTCCGAGATGGTGAATAACGCCATAAAGGGTCTAAAGGAACGCGGAGGATCATCCTACAGGCCATTAAGAAGTATATTGCTGCAAATTATAAAGTGGATGCCGAAAAGATGGCGCCGTTTATCAAGAAGTATCTGAAGGGGTCCGTAACTTCGGGAATGCTCGTTCAGACGAAAGGCAAGGGAGCATCTGGGTCTTTCAAGTTGGCGTCCGCTTCGTCCGGATCTGCTAAGCCTTCCGGTGCCGAAAAAAAGAAGACTGCCGTAGCCAAGGCTAAAATCGACTACGAAGCGCGTCGCTGCCGCCGCTGCGTCCGCGGACAAAGCCTCGCAATCTACGAAGGCGACGAAAAGAATTCTCCAAAAGCCAAGAAAACGGCGGCGGAAAGAAGAATGTCGCCGTTGCCGCTGCCAAGTCTAAAAGCTGTCGCCGAAAAGAAGCCCGTTGCGTCGAAAGCCGCGACGTAGGTCTCCGCCCTGTCCAAAAACAAGTCTCCGTCGAAAGCGAAGAAGTCCAATAAAGCGGGTCCGACGAGAAAACCGAAAGCGCCCAAGCCTAAAACTGCCAAGTCTCCCGCTTCTGCCTCCGGTTCTGCATCGTCCTCTCCGAAATCTAGAAAAGCCGCGTCCCCGAAAAAGAAGAAGTGAATTTTAAGGATTATGACGACGAAGACGGCTGTCACGTAAACGACGACGGCGTCGTCTTCTTCTTTCTCTATACCACCTACCCACTTTACATACCATCGTTTGTGTTGGTTGTTATCGCTGTTGCTATTATTACGTATCGTCTATATTTGCATATTACTAAAATGGTATCGATTATCGATATTATCGACGAGAAAAAAAAAAACCTTTGGAGACGAAAGAAGACGACGGATAATATTCAATAAAAAGGCCCTTTTAAGGGCCACAAATATATCTATTAAAAGATTTCGTTGGTATATGATTATTATTATTATATAAACGACTCAAAAACGGACGTACTTAACTGGCTTAATGGTATCATTCCGTAACGATCGGGGTTCAATTATTTCATATATATATATATATATATATACGAACCCCTGAATTTTACCATATACAGGTTGTATCACATAAGAGGGCCACTCCCATGTATCTCCCTTAATATGCATAAAAAATCTTTAATTGTTTTTTTGTTGCATTTTTGGAGGCCTTTATACTCGTAAAAACAAATTTGAGATCCATGGTCGACTTTATGAGTAATAACAAAAAACCTGTAAAGTGCCTAAACTTTAAGGCTGTCTAATTTTTTTTTGTTAAAGATAGAGAAAACTTACTGGTAATAAATTTTTATTGTAAAATTGATACCTTCCACCTGATTTAAACAGATTTATCTTTTGTATTTATTACATTTTTTCAAGTTTATTTCAAAAAGATGTACCTAAATATTTTAGTGTTGCTCAAGCTAATGTAGAACCTGTTTTAAAGACGCCAACTGCAGAAAAATAATAAACAGAATGTACGTTTTTATGCAAAATACAGATTTTCTTATATTGGTTTTCACATTAGAAGCAATTGGGTCTTTAAAATTATTTTGACACAGACAATGTAATACTGACTTTTGTAGATTTTTTTTTTCCGTTCGAATATGTAAATCCGTTAAAGAGGAAAAATATTTATACTATTCCTGTCGAATATATTTATCGAATTCTTTTATATACGGGTTTGTGGTTCTGAAAAGAACCGTTTTGATTTTATTTTATTGCTTTCGCAATATATATATGAGCGCAGGAAAATTTATTTGGAGCTTGTGTACTTGGTGACGGCTTTCGTTCCTTCGCTGACAGCGTGCTTAGCGAGTTCTCCAGGAAGCAATAATCTTACGGCTGTCTGAATCTCTCTGCTGGTAATCGTGGAACGTTTGTTGTAATGTGCCAAGCGGGAGGCCTCTGCGGCTATGCGTTCGAAAATATCGTTAACGAAGCTATTCATGATGCTCATGGCTTTGCTGGATATTCCCGTATCCGGATGGACCTGTTTCAAAACCTTGTATATATAAATGGCGTAGCTTTCCTTCCTCCTTCGCTTCTTTTTGTAGGTTTTAGAGATATATTTAAGAGATTTTACTGACTTTTTGGCAGACTTGCCGCTAGCCTTGGGTGGCATTTCTATAAGTTATTGAACACGGACACACACGTACACACAGAGATAAAATGAACGTTGTCGTTCTAAATCGGACACGACACGACGACGACGATGTCTACTGTGGAATATGGCTCCGAAAATTCGGGAGCGTTGCTTTTAAGCTCCACACTGTGGCAGGCTTAGGCCACGCCCTATTGCCTTGCAGGCTAGCGAGCCGTTTCATTGGTCGGACCTGTCCTTATTTAAGATTGACTCGTGAAGGTCCGAAGCATTCTATCGTTGTAGCTTTACCACGTAGGGCGCGCGTATACATACGTTCATTTCGAGCAGTACGAGTGTTGTTGTTGTTACCGTAGCGTTAATTATTATATCAAGATGTCCGGTCGTGGAAAAGGAGGAAAAGTTAAAGGAAAGGCAAAGTCGAGGTCGAGTCGTGCCGGATTACAATTTCCAGTCGGTCGTATTCACAGGCTCCTTAGAAAAGGCAACTACGCCGAGAGGGTGGGCGCAGGTGCGCCTGTTTATTTGGCCGCCGTTATGGAATATTTAGCCGCTGAAGTTCTGGAATTAGCGGGCAACGCGGCTCGTGATAACAAGAAGACTCGTATCATTCCTCGTCATTTACAGTTGGCCATTAGAAATGACGAAGAATTGAATAAACTTCTATCTGGAGTGACGATAGCGCAGGGAGGTGTGTTACCGAACATACAGGCAGTCCTCCTGCCCAAAGACCGAGAAGAAACCTTAAATGAACTAAATCTTCGTCTATCAATATCGGCCCTTCTCAGGGCCACAAACATTCTTAACAAAAAGAAATTCGTTGCATACTCGACAATGTGAGATATATATATTTATATTATAATGACTCAAAGGTAGTCACAAATTACTAGATCCCATAACCACTGTTTCCGGTTTCATTATATATATATATATATATATATGCATGGATATCTATCGGAACATAGAGCAGTTGTAAAATTTTTAATATTTAACAATATGTATTAGAGATGAAGGGAAAGGAACAGTACGGAATAGATATGCCTGTAAATAATAGTTTTATTGCATTCTTAATGATTTAATTGATATAATTTATAGATAGCAATTACATAATGAATGCATAAATTATTGAATTAGAGATGAGGGGATTATATTATTACCTGCCTGATGGGTTTCTTGGAATTTTCCATTCGGTGGAGATTTAATGGTAGAGACAAACGTGTATATACATATACACCATATACGTTTGTCTCCACTACGTCTCTTTGCTATTATTATTTTCATGTAGGGGTGTAATACATCTATGTAAATAGTTTATTTACGAGTACGATTAGACAATTAGACAAACGACTAATAGATTATTGATGTAGATATTGAAATTACTTTCTACATTTATGAACCAATAAATATTGTACTCGGCAATTGTATTCATATGTCATTATTGTTATGTAGCGTGTTTCCTTATGTATATCTATACGAATTACTTTAAAAAAAGAAAAATTGTGGTTCTGAAAAGAACCGTTTATTATAGATGGTGGATCGTTGCGTTGACAATTTGAGTTTAACCTCCGAAACCGTAGAGTGTACGGCCTTGACGTTTCAAAGCATACACCACGTCCATAGCCGTTACCGTTTTCCTTTTGCGTGTTCGGTATACGTTACGGCATCTCGGATGACGTTTTCTAAAAATACCTTCAGCACGCCGCGAGTTTCTTCGTATATGAGACCGGAAATACGTTTTACTCCTCCTCTACGGGCTAATCTTCTTATGGCGGGCTTGGTAATACCTTGAATGTTGTCTCGTAATACTTTACGATGACGCTTGGCACCACCTTTGCCTAAACCTTTACCACCTTTGCCGCGTCCGGTCATCGTGTCAGCACAATAATAATAATAATCGACAATGAACCAGTACTACGATAAAACGAGATGATCGCAAACGAGGACACACACACACGTTGCTGCTGTCGTTCGTAGGAAAGAACTGTGCTGGGCTCTCGGATTCATGCGGTTTTGTCTGCTTTTGTGCACCCGCCCACCGATACGGTTTCAACCAATAGCGTGTCTCCGTTGGCTGGGGTATCCTAATAAAACCGAACGACAGTGAGGAAGTCGATATTTGTTGCTAGTTGATCGTCTTGCGTGGTGTACGTGTCTGCTAGGTATTTGTTCGTTGTCTATAAATTTGTATTGACGTTATAGTTGTGTGTTACATTACGATATGGCTCGTACGAAGCAGACGGCTCGTAAATCTACTGGTGGTAAAGCGCCTCGTAAGCAGCTCGCTACCAAAGCTGCTCGTAAGAGTGCTCCAGCTACTGGCGGTGTTAAAAAACCACATCGTTATAGACCGGGTACCGTCGCATTGAGAGAGATTCGTCGCTATCAGAAGAGTACTGAACTTTTAATTCGTAAACTACCTTTTCAACGTTTGGTTAGAGAAATCGCGCAAGATTTCAAAACCGATCTGAGGTTCCAGAGTTCTGCCGTTATGGCCCTGCAGGAGGCCAGCGAAGCTTACCTCGTCGGTTTGTTTGAAGACACCAATCTATGTGCCATTCATGCTAAACGTGTTACTATTATGCCTAAGGACATTCAGTTGGCTAGACGAATCCGTGGAGAACGCGCTTAAATAAAATTCGCAGAAATCTACATCTATTCATAATTTAAAAAAACGGTTCTTTTCAGAACCACAAATTATTTAATAAAAGATTTCGATATATACAAAAAAATATATATGTATATATATTTTCAGGATTCAGAATGCACGCTTGCCATTAATTTTTGGAATTGGAAAGTTTGAACACATTTCACATATGCTACCAGATGTTAATAGGTTGAATATGAAAAATCGGAAAAAATTACTTGCGTAAACTTTATACCATAAAATAAAAGATTTAAATCTGATATTCATAATATTAATATTAGAAATAAGGGTTCTATATCACCTCCAATTCATAGTACTACGCTATTTGAGAGTTGTTTTACATTTGATCTTTATCAGTCATATAATTGTATACCAACTGAACTTAAATAATATTCTTTGCCACAATTTAAAAAAAAGCGTTTGAAGGACATTCTATTTTCAAGGGAATTTTTATTAAAATTTGTATTGAGTATCTGTTTATTAATTCACCTGAATAGACAATGCTGTTTTTGGGATATCTTAATAGTAGAGGTTATCAGATATATATATTATTGTTATTATCATACACATATATATATATATATATATATATATATATATATATATATATACACAGGAAATGTTAGGATGGCAAATCATTTCGGGCAGTTTACTGTATTTCATTGTGTAATGTTTGGCTATTGATATTTTCAAAATGTTATTTACTCTTCCGGAAATTTTGGTCACTTTGATAATTCGACGCTTGGCAAATTCTGCTTCGCCATGATACGGACAATTCGGTGCATGGAGATTTTGGCCACTTTGGTAATCCGACGCTTGGCGAATTCTGCTTCGCTATGATAAGGACAATTCGACGGATGGAGATTTTGGCCACTTTGGTAATCCGACGCTTGGCGAATTCTGCTTCGCCATGATAAGGACAATTCGGCACATGGAGATTTTGGCCACTTTGGTAATCCGACGCTTGGCGAATTCTGCTTCACTATGATAAGGACAATTCGACGGATGGAGATTTTGGCCACTTTGGTAATCCGACGCTTGGCGAATTCTGCTTCGCTATGATAAGGACAATTCGACGGGTGGAGATTTTGGCCAATTTGATAATCCGACGCTTGGCGAATTCTGCTTCGCTATGATAAGGACAATTCGACGGATGGAGATTTTGGCCAATTTGATAATCCGACGCTTGGCGAATTCTGCTTCGCTATGATAAGGACAATTCGACGGATGGAGATTTTGGCCAATTTGATAATCCGACGCTTGGCGAATTCTGCTTCGCTATGATAAGGACAATTCGACGGATGGAGATTTTGGCCAATTTGGTAATCCGACGCTTGGCGAATTCTGCTTCGCTATGATAAGGACAATTCGACGGGTGGAGATTTTGGCCAATTTGGTAATCCGACGCTTGGCGAATTCTGCTTCGCTATGATAAGGACAATTCGACGGATGGAGATTTTGGCCAATTTGATAATCCGACGCTTGGAGATTTCGGCCGCTTTGATAATCCGGCAGTTGAAGATGATAGGCAGGGTAAAGTAGGAGAAATCGACGCTTGGCGATGATAGGGGGGTAGAGTAGAGCAATCCGACGCTTGGTGAAGGTACAGTTACATGGTTAGCGTTTTTGTCCCTAAAATGATTGCGTCTTACTGCCCTGCTCATGTTTGCTGTTAGCGGGTTCACGTTGGGTGTGAATTTTAAAGTGAGTGGAAAATCGGTGTAGGCGGGAAAGCAAAAGTCGCTATCGTTCAGTTCAGTCGAATTTAGTCCTTATCATAGCGAAGCAGAATTAGCCAAGCGTCGAATTATCAAAGTGGCCAAAATCTCCATGCGGCGAATTGTCCTTATCATGGCGAAGCAGAATTCGCCAAGCGTCGCATTATTAAAGTGGCCAAAATCTCCATGTGCCGAATTGTCCTTATCATGGCGAAGCAGAATTCGCCAAGCGTCGGATTACCAAAGTGGCCAAAATCTCCATGTGCCGAATTGTCCTTATCATGGCGAAGCAGAATTCGCCAAGCGTCGGATTACAAAGTGGCCAAAATCTCCATGTGCCGAATTGTCCTTATCATGGCGAAGCAGAATTCGCCAAGCGTCGGATGATCAAAGTGGCCAAAATCTCCATGAGCCGAATTGTCCTTATCATAGTGAAGCAGAATTCGCCAAGCGTCGGATTATTAAAGTGGCCAAAATCTCCATCCGTCGAATATTCGCCAAGCGTCGGATTATCATAGTGGCCAAAACAGAAGTAATAAAAAAAGACGTTATCGTTCAGTTCGAACGATAACGGCTCATAGTATGTATCAGGCAAACACACACATACTCGTAAATTTTTGCGTCTTTCTGCCTTGCTCATGTTTGCTGTTGGCGGGTTAAGTGGCCGAAGTCGCCAAGCGTCGGATTATCATAGTGGCCAAAACAGAAGTCATAAAAAAAGCCGTTATCGTTCAGATCAAACGATAACGGCTCATAGAATCATCTCTCAACCACAAACACACACTGTCTAAAATTTGCGTCTCTCTGTACCTTGCTCATGTTTGCTGTTGGCGGGTTCATAATGGATGTGAATTCGAAAGTTAGTGGAATATCGGTGTTCAACGGCGGAAAAAAAGTCATAAAAAAAGCCGCTATCGCTCTCTGTCGAACGATAACGGCTTTATACTCTATCTTCAAAGAAATTTTAAAAAAGTTTTCATAAAAAAAGCCGCTATCGTTCAGTTCGAACGATAACGGCTCATAGTATCACCATACACACACACATACACACAAAATCTCGGTATATAATAAATATATACTCGATGATGTTGTATTGCGTATATGATGATGATGAAATAAACATAGAGGGGTCTCGTCTATCCGACAAGACGAATCCCCAAGCTAAGGGCTGAGTCTCAACAGATCGCAGCGTGGAAACTGCTCTACCGTGTACAACACCCTGCCAGGTACGTAAGTCGTCTACAGACAATTCCGAGTTCCAACATCGAAACATTTGTAAGACCCATGATCGTCCGTCAAGAGATCTGGTCGGACATGGCAAGGATCGATCCCACCGCCGACCGACGATCTCGACGGCAAACAGGGCTAGTGCGACGACCGCGGCGAGCCGCGATCGCCTAGTAAAGTCACATTGTTTTGAGCCTTTCGACTCTCGGAACTCCAAGAGATATCGTTGCCACCTTTGACTAGAAAGGATACGGCCTTAGAGGCGTTCAGGCATAATCCCACGGATGGTAGCTTCGCACCACCGCCCGCTCGAGCGAGTGCGTGAACCAAATGTCCGAACCTGCGGTTCCTCTCGTACTGAGCAGGATTACTATCGCAACGACGAGTCATCAGTAGGGTAAAACTAACCTGTCTCACGACGGTCTAAACCCAGCTCACGTTCCCTATAGGCGGGTGAACCAGTACGAAGCCTCCGGAAACCCGGAGTCGGGAAGTTGAATGCCGCCGGTCAACGAAAGAGATAGAAGTCGAAAGAAAATGATGGAATGGCATAACGGTTTTATCATTACGAAGTAGAATTTGCCAAGCGTGTAAGTGTTTTTTACCATTTTACCCGCCTATCGGGAACGTGAGTTGAAGTTGAAAGAGAGCAGGATTGTACCATTTCACCCGCCTATAGGGAACGTGAGGTGAGGTATACTGAGAGGAGGAAGGTACCATTTCATCCGCCAATGGAGAACGTGAGGTGAAATGGAAAAGAGGAGGATTTTACCATTTCACCCGCCTATGGGGAACGTGAGCTGAGGTGTAAAGAGAGGAGGATTGTACCATGTCACCCACCAATGGGGAACGTGAGCTGAGGTGGAAGAGAGGAGGATTGTACCATTTCACCCGCCTGTAGAGAACGTGAGGTGAGGTATACTGAGAGGAGGATTGTACCATTTCACCCGCCAATGGGGAACGTGAGCTGAGGTGTAAAGAGAGGAGAATTGTACCATTTCACCCACCAATGGGGAACGTGAGCTGAGATGGGAAAAGAGGAAGATTGAACCATTTCACCCGCCTATGGGGAACGTGAGCTGAGGTGTAAAGAGAGGAGGATTGTACCATTTCACCCGCCAATGGGGAACGTGAGTAGTGGTGGAAAGTTATACATTTCGATTCGTAATGGACCCCTCAATTGATTTCCTCACCCGCGGGCCCTCCCTTTTTTTTTATTAGATTTTTCTGTTAAATTTTTAAAAAATCACAGTTCAAAAACGCGTCGTTGGAGAATTTCGCGGCATAAGAGTTTTACGTCAATTACGGTATCCTCTATTTGGAAAAAATCGCCGCCGCCTCCGGACCAAATTTCAAATCGCGCGTGCCGCCCCGAGAATCGATATTTCAGTTATCGACGGATAACACCTCCAAAAGGTCCCCATATGAATGCGAACATTCTACAAACCGCCTTATGTCCTTATGGGGCCAAAAACCCCGGAGGCGGCCACCTAACCGCCGTTACCCGCAGAACCGTTCATTGGTGAATTTGGCGGCATAAGACATTTCGTTTTGTAATGGACTCTTTTACTGATCCCCCCACCCGCGGGCCCTTTTTTTTTTTTAATTTTTCTAAAAATTTTAAAAAATCACAGTTCAAAAACGCGTCGTTGGAGAATTTCGCGGCATAAGAGTTTTACGTCAATTACGGTATCCTCTATTTGGAAAAAAATCGCCGCCGCCTCCGGACCAAATTTCAAATCTCGCGTGCCGCCCCCCCGCCCCCCGAGAATCGATATTTGAGTTATCGACGGATAACACCTCCAAAAGATCCCCATATGAATGCGAACATTGTAAAAACCGCCTTATGTCCTTAAGGAGCCAAAAACCCCGGAGGCAGCCACCTAACCGCCGTTACCCGCAGAACCGTTCATTGGAGAATTTCGCGGCATAAGACATTTCGTTTTGTAATGGACTCTTTTACTGATCCCCCCACCCGCGGGCCCTTTTTTTTTTTTTTTTTTTTTTCTAAAAATTTTAAAAAATCACAGTTCAATAACGCGTCATTGGAGAATTTCGCGGCATAAGAGTTTTACGTCAATTACGGTATCCTCTATTTGGAAAAAAATCGCCGCCGCCTCCGGACCAAATTTCAAATCTCGCGTGCCGCCCCCGCCCCGAGAATCGATATTTCAGTTATCGACGGATAACACCTCCAAAGATCCCCATATGAATGCGAACATTGTAAAAACCGCCTTATGTCCTTAAGGGACCAAAAACCCCGACGGCGGCCACCTAACCGCCGTTACCCGCCGAGCCGTTCATTGTAGAATTTCGCGGCATAAGACTTTTCGTTTTGTAATGGACTCTTTTAGTGATCCCCCCACCCGCGGGCCCTCTTTTTTTAATTTTTCTAAAAATTTTTAAAAATCACAGTTCAAAAACGCGTCGTTGGAGAATTTCGCGGCATAAGAGTTTTACGTCAATTACGGTATCCTCTATTTGGAAAAAAATCGCCGCCGCCTCCGGACCAAATTTCAAATCTCGCGTGCCGCCCCCGCCCCCGAGAATCGATATTTCAGTTATCGACGGATAACACCTCAAAGATCCCCATATGAATGCGAACATTGTAAAAACCGCCTTATGTCCTTAAGGAGCCAAAAACCCCGGAGGCAGCCACCTAACCGCCGTTACCCGCAGAACCGTTCATTGGAGAATTTCGCGGCATAAGACATTTCGTTTTGTAATGGACTCTTTTACTGATTCCCCCACCCGCGGGCCCTCTCTTTTTGTTTTTTTTAATTTTTCTAAAAATTTTTAAAAAAATCACAGTTCAATAACGCGTCGTTGGAGAATTTCGCGGCATAAGAGTTTTACGTCAATTATGGTATCCTCTATTTGGAAAAAAATCGGCGCCGCCTCCGGACCAAAATTCCAATCTCGCGTGCCGCCCCCCGAGAATCGATATTTGAGTTATCGACGGATAACACCTCCAAAGGTCCCCTATGAATGCGAACATTCTATAAACCCCTTATGTCCTTAACGGGCCAAAAACCCGGAGGCGGCCACGTAACCGCCGTTACCCGCTGAACCGTTAACCGGACAATTTCGCGGCATAACACTTTTCGATTTCTAGTCGACCCC
>JALDAQ010000013.1:20000-40000 GCA_025584915.1 Monochamus saltuarius
AGAAAACGTAACTTACTATAGTATAAGAGACAATATCTCGCGCCCAGAGAAGAACCGTAACGGTTCTTCATTCTCCGCGCTAGGTACCCGATGTGTCGTCGTTTACCGGACGAAGGCTTTATATATATACATTTATGTATACGTAATATATCGCCTATCCGGCCGACCTCGTCGAGGCACGACGTAATGCCGACGTTTTCCTCTCGTCATATCCGCAGAGTTCAAAGTATGAAATAAAAAATTATGACCGGCCTACGGGCGAACGTTCTCTACGGCTACACGGTCGTACGTCAGAGGAGCGACGACGACTACGAGAAGCCGAGCGCGCGCGTATGGCGTCGCATCGTCCCCGTTTTATACGCGGTTTTCGAAACGGTGATATCGTCGACGACGATATCTCGAACGAAAATTCGTATTTAGGAGAGGACTTTGAGTTCAAGAAGAACCGCAACAACGACGACGACGACGTGGTGCGTCGTTCGTCGTATATGCGTACAGACGTGTTCATCTCGTGTCGAAACGAAAACACTGTAATGATCCTTCCGCAGGTTCACCTACGGAAACCTTGTTACGACTTTTACTTCCTCTAAATGATCAAGTTTGGTCATCTTCCCAGCGACATCGGCGACGCCGAAACGCCACCGCGACCAGTCCGAAGACCTCACTAAATCATTCAATCGGTAGTAGCGACGGGCGGTGTGTACAAAGGGCAGGGACGTAATCAACGCGAGCTTATGACTCGCGCTTACTGGGAATTCCTCGTTCATGGGGAACAATTGCAAGCCCCAATCCCTAGCACGAAGGAGGTTCAGCGGGTTACCCGGGCCGCTCGGCCAGGAGGACACGCTGATTCCTTCAGTGTAGCGCGCGTGCGGCCCAGAACATCTAAGGGCATCACAGACCTGTTATTGCTCAATCTCGTGCGGCTAAATGCCGCCTGTCCCTCTAAGAAGAATTGTTTGTACGCCGACAGTAAAAACCGCGCGCGATAAGGGCCGAAACCCCGAACCGGCGGGCCTTTGGGATGTCGAAATACGCCTAGTTAGCAGGCTAGAGTCTCGTTCGTTATCGGAATTAACCAGACAAATCGCTCCACCAACTAAGAACGGCCATGCACCACCACCCACCGAATCAAGAAAGAGCTCTCAATCTGTCAATCCTTCCGGTGTCCGGGCCTGGTGAGGTTTCCCGTGTTGAGTCAAATTAAGCCGCAGGCTCCACTCCTGGTGGTGCCCTTCCGTCAATTCCTTTAAGTTTCAGCTTTGCAACCATACTTCCCCCGGAACCCAAAAGCTTTGGTTTCCCGGAAGCTGCCCGCCGAGTCATCGGAGGAACGTCGGCGGATCGCTAGCTGGCATCGTTTATGGTTAGAACTAGGGCGGTATCTGATCGCCTTCGAACCTCTAACTTTCGTTCTTGATCAATGAAAGCGTTTTTGGCAAATGCTTTCGCTTCTGTCCGTCTTGCGACGATCCAAGAATTTCACCTCTAACGTCGCAATACGAATGCCCCCATCCGTTCCTATTAATCATTACCTCGGGTGTCCGAAAACCAACAAAATAGAACCGAGGTCCTATTCCATTATTCCATGCACACAGTATTCAGGCGAAGTTTTAGCCTGCTTTAAGCACTCTAATTTGTTCAAAGTAAACGTGCCGGCCCACCTCGACACTCAATGAAGAGCACCGCGGCGGGATTGAGTTGGGCCGCCCTTGCGAGCTAAGCCCACCGGCAGGACGTCCCGCGGAACGCCAGTTAACACCGCGGACGATGAACCGGCGACGCGGGACACAGATTCGACTACGAGCTTTTTAACCGCAACAACTTTAATATACGCTATTGGAGCTGGAATTACCGCGGCTGCTGGCACCAGACTTGCCCTCCAATTGATCCTCGTTAAAGGGTTTAGAGTGTACTCATTCCGATTACGGGGCCTCGGATGAGTCCCGTATCGTTATTTTTCGTCACTACCTCCCCGTGCCGGGAGTGGGTAATTTGCGCGCCTGCTGCCTTCCTTGGATGTGGTAGCCGTTTCTCAGGCTCCTCTCCGGAATCGAACCCTGATTCCCCGTTACCTGTTACAACCATGGTAGGCGCAGAACCTACCATCGACAGTTGATAAGGCAGACATTTGAAAGATGCGTCGCCGGTGCGAGACCGTGCGATCAGCGTAAAGTTATTCAGAGTCACTGTTGTACGATGACGGGCGAACCCGCCACCGATTGGTTTTGATCTCATCCAAGCGCTCCTTCCGTCTCCGGTCGGAGCTCTGTTTGCATGTATTAGCTCTAGAATTACCACAGTTATCCAAGTAAATGTGGGTACGATCTAAGGAACCATAACTGATTTAATGAGCCTTTCGCGGTTTCACCTTAATTCGGCTTGTACTGAGACATGCATGGCTTAATCTTTGAGACAAGCATATGACTACTGGCAGGATCAACCAGGGAGCTGTTTCTAGTATACACGAATACGCGCGCGAGACGCGTATAGGCATGTATATAAAACTAGAGATCAGTCTCCTCCGATTTATATATATATAAATAAATTTATATATATATTGTACTACGGAGAGACAGACGCATCTCTAGTGGGCGTGTGGTGTGCGTCGTGACGACGGTTAAACCGTCGAGACGCCACGCTCAGAGAGGTCGTCCGTATACGTCCATACGTACGTGTATAAGCCCCACGTCGCGACAGTTTCTTCTCTTCTAGAGAGAATAGACTAGCGGTCGTGGGGTTCTGAGGTCCGGTTCGACATCTCGCGTCGTCGTCGTCGAAATATTACTACTTCGACGCTACGCTGCGATACGTCGTCGACCGGCGAAAAACTTCGACCATTCTCTCGACCCTTCGCTAGATTGAAAGCGACACGGTGTCTACGAAAGAATCGTTCCGAATCTGTGTTGTGATATTCTCGCTCGGACAGAGGAGAGTCGTCGCTTATTTGGCGTCTAACGTAAAACGCGCGCGACACCTATCGCGACGACGAAGCAGATCGGATCCTGTACGTCACATCTATTAGAATGTGGACGACGAAGACCACGATCGCCCGGCGTCGCGGGGTCGGCGGTTTTACGGACTCCGACGATCGCTCGTGGACCTGCTAAGACGCTAAGCGCCTGCTGAATCCGCGATCTCGCTGAGTATCTCGAAAGATAATGCGTGGTGCGCCAAGTCTACGCGTGTGTTTCGGCCATAGAAAGTGTTCATCGTCTCTCCGCGACATCGGTGTTTTCACTTTTAGTTAAAATCGAAAGGACGATTTATATGAAAAGTGAACCGAATTGAAGAGACGGCGGCCGCGTCACACGACGACTAGGCTAATGGAACGGCGTTTGCCGCCGGCGAAAGCTGACTCAGTTACTGCGAGAGAAGAACGTGAGTTGTTACTACTACTCTACAGTTAAAAAGTACAGCGATCGCGCTGCTGCTGCTATACCACCGTTCCTATCACCACGGGAGAGCGCCCGACGTCGGCTGTCTGCCGCGCCGGTCGCTTTCCACAAAGAAGCGGACCCGTAAGCGGGCCACGTTCGAGCTCGTCGTTCGTCCGGAGGCGCGCGGAGCGTTAATACCGCCTCGCCTGGGATCCCTAAGATAGAGGGGTAACCGACGACCGACCGACGCATGGTGATCGTCGTCATCGTCGTCGTTGTTAAATACCTTCTCGTGGAACGCGATATATATTATTGATGTCGGAAAACGTAACTTATTTAGAATATCGTCTTTGTAAATTTAATAAGTAGTAGGTAATACGAAAGTTGAGCGACTCTTAGACTATGTGTATATATATATATATAGTATAGATCGTATTCGGTGGTGGTGGATGTCGCATACGTACATATATATATATATATATATATATATAAAGGAGGATGAGAAAAATATCACTGATTTAAATAATGTAGAAATAAAATGCAACGAATATTTGAAAGAGGTAAAAACTTTATTAGAAATGTACAGTAAGCTTATTCAGAGGGAGACACAAGCAAGCTAACAATTATACTCACAAATTAGAGGTAAATAATGACATACAATTACAAAATCAAGTAAGGGATGAGATTTAAGGATTATTAAAAGACAAGATTATAGATTCCCATGTATGACGTATTACTTTGCTCTATAATCTTGTCTTTTAATAATCCTTGAATCTCGTCCATTAATATTTGTGTTTGGAAGTTCGCAATATAAATTTACAATTCCACAGACAGTATGAGGCACCCATGTCTATTGACGCAATTTTAGGAAGAATATATATATATATATATATATATATAGATTGTATTCGGTGGTAAGAAGAATTGATCGACCTGTTCCGATCCGTTACAATAGTCTCGTGAGACGATTCATCGATTAGCGTACGATGATTATAGTTGTCGAGAACTTTGTAGACGGACGAGGATTTCTGTATAGGAGAAATTCGAAAGTCAGTAGCCTCCTCGGGAAGTGGGATTCGTGAGGTAAAACGTTACTGTGAGTAATGCAAACGGAGTCCAAATATAAGGCGGATAGTGTGGAAGTGAAAAAATATCACGTCACATCGATTTCCGATGGAGGAGGTACGCGTACGATGATTATAATTATCGAAATGAGGATTCCTGTGCAGACCAAAATTCGAAAGTCAGTAGCCTTTCTTCGATGGAAACGGAGTCCGAATATAAAACGGTTAGTGTAGAAGTACGAAATTATCGCGTCCTACCGATTTCCAAGGAAAGAGGAGGTAAGTACATTTATCGTTTGCAATATTAATGACACTCACTAAAATTAATTTTGCGATTTATTTCGAACATCTGACATATATTGAAATCTGCTTTAAATCTTAAACATTACCAAGAGAGATTTAATGAAATTTCTATTCAGAAGTTTAGAAACTGTTTTAAGAGTGTCATTATTATTGCAAAAAAAGAACGGGGATGGCTACCCGCTACAGCGAACGTATTGGCGTCAGGAGTTATTATTACATAAACCAGACCTTGTAGAAGTACGAAAGAATCACGCCGAAAATATCCAACGTGATCAGGTGCAGGTCATGTGGAGAGTTACCTGTTACATAGACATTGAGAAGTGCTGACAAAGATTCCTGTCGAAGTTTATCTTTTATACCGTATATTATCAGTAACTTTATGTTAATTCCAGAAATTATGTATTGTTCATTGTTCCAAATGCACGAGGGAATCTAGTAATTTGTATTACGTATGTTTCATGTATTGTCGCTACCGCGTTAACCTTACACTTATAGTAGCTGAATAAATGGCGATTCCCTTTATATTAGTTTATTCGAGCTGTACATGATATTTATGTATAGATAAAATGGCACTTATTTTACACCCCTAATTCCGACGGCTCTAGAATACCTGCTCTGCTGGAGTCTCAAGTACAACTGCCGTTCTCTTACACTTGTACCCTTTTTCAGGTCAAATACCTTAAACACATTTATAACCTACACCTGGTTTCTATCGTACTCTGTAAAGCAGGCAAAAACTCAGTAACATGTACATATATATATTTTTGACTTTTTCAGCTTCAGTTCAGTCTTGATCGAGTCAAAACACTGTTAAAGATTTGAGCTAACTCTGTCTTAGTTCTTAATTTTTTTTTGGTAATTAATTTAATTAACGGGTGTAAAAGCAGAGTCCGAAAGCAACCGAGGAAGCAGCGGAGGGACTTCTTCGAACCAAGAACTGCAAGAAGCTCACAAAGTCACTGATGGACGAGAATGACTGCTACCGGGTGAACGAATAGACGTTACTGTTATTATTAAATAAAGCAGACAGAGTTTACGAGGAATTAGATTTGTGAATAGTAGTAGCGCGGCGGCGGCGGCGTTGTTGTCATTCTATTGGCGACGGGGGGGTGTGAGGACGGAATTTGTGAACGTTTACGTATTTATAGTTTTTCGATTATCTCTATTATTTAGGAGTAAGTCGAGGTAACCGTTACGGTTCGTTTTTAACGCTTCTAATAGGATCGAAAACTTGAAAAGTCGGCGATAGTACGCGACGTCGGGGAGAAGCATCGCATACAGACATCGTCCTTATTTTACGGACGTAGTGGCGACGTCTCGGAATGTACGAAAATTACCGTGTTAAATTTCGAAGGTATATACTCGCGATTATACGATGATATTAGTCGGTGACTCCTGAATGGCGTTATTATGGGTGATTATCGAAGATAAGGTGGAAGATTAGGGCTAAAGCGTACAACCTTCACATTGGGCGACCTGTATTGACGCTTATCTGGGTGCCGTCGAGCGAATGTTGCTTGCGAGCGATACTTCGGAATACGTACGTTCATGTTAACGTATATTTTGGAAGTCGAGAAGGCGTAAGAGGCTTATTTGTTGATAAAAAGCAGTCGATACGAACACGACGGCTACAGATTCGAAGCCGGACCGCTGACGCCTAGCTCGAAATACGAAACGTTCAGTCTCCCGTCCGACCGGTATCTGTTGGTGTCGCACGTGTCGACGGAGCCGCCGAAAATTCCGCTGTCTGGTTTTGTTCAGACCGGTCACGCCCTAAAACGGCGTTTTGACCAATCGCGGAGCGGAACGCGAAAACGCGCAGAACGAGAAGAGGATAAATACAGAGCAAAAATCGTTGCTCGAGAGCGAAGTCGCCAGTCTAAGTTCAGAGCTCGTGCGAGGCTGTTCTTAGACGAGAAGAGAATTCTAGTCTGTCTGCTAGTTAATAGGTCACACGTGCCTTACTACGCAGTTAGCTAGTAGTCAGTGAAAATCGGTCTACAGTTTTTCTAAATTCCATTTCGTACCAGGTCGCGTACTTTGGGTTTAATTTACGAAAACTACGATACACCAAGCGTGGATTTGTCCGAGCATCAGCCGACAAATTCCTCGCTAAAGAATTCGATAGGTATTTTTGGAAAGCAGGTGTGGGAGGTAATAATTAGTGGTCTAGGCCCTAATTAACAAATCTACAGGGTGTTATTACTTGACATAACCCCTGAGGTAAAAGATATTCGACAAACAGCAATTTTTATTGCTGCGACGCGGGAATACGTGTGCCCGACGCGGGAGGCGTCGAGAAGGGTCGCGCAGGAACGCGTACGCGAAACAGCGACAGCGCCTGGGTATCGCAAGACATAGCACGGCTTCCAGATCGATCTCGAGACAACAACGACAGTACCGCTGTGCGAGAGCGACGTCTGTAGGGTTCGACGGGGCTCTGCAGCGTTGTAGGAATCCTATTAAACATTCCTCTTGAACCGCTACGCGGACATGGCGCCCAACGTGAGGCACAAGGGGAGCTAGGCCAGCCGCAGCGAAGTCAGAGTTTGGGTTACCAGCAATGGCGATCCATGCTCGAGACCAGCTGGTCCCCCAGGACGTCTGGACAGACGTCGACCCCGAACACCTCACATTCGAGTATCGAAAACGAACCAAATAACGTAGGATGGCAAACGTTGGATGCGACAGGCATAAATGAATCGCCTGCAGGACCCTACCCAAGACCAGCGCCGAGGCGTAGTGTACAACAGCGAGACGAGGCAGCCGTCGACAGGCTGGCCACGCAGGAAATGCTACGTGCAATTACGGCCTTGACGGAGCGCACCGACGCCATGCACCGGCATCAATTTCCTGCTAGACCGGAGTTTGAATATTCCGGGCGGGAAGAAGAAAATCCGGGCATGTATATAGAAAAACTCGAAAATTTTTACGCTGAAAACCGTACGCCGGCAGAACAGCGAATGAAGATTGTGCGAAGCACACTCGCAGGCCAGGCTAAGAAGTGGTTTTCGAGGCTACCGCCCAGCGTATCGTACGAATATTTCGTACAGAAATTCGACGAAGAATATAACGGCATAAATGTCTTGTGCGGGCTTACGACGAAGCTCTATGGGCAATATCAAGCTCCTCAGGAAAGCGTGGCATCGTTTGTTACCACGAAGATCGCACTGTTCGACAGACTTGCACCAGGTATACCCGAGCGGGTAAAAATGAGAATAGTCACAGAACTTATGCGATCGGACATACGTGCATACGCCCGACTGGGCAAGTTTGACGACATGGACGATCTACTGCAGACGCTGCAAGGCGTCGAGCGAGATCTGAAATGTCCGCAATCAGGCGCCGGAAATAGTGCACAGCCGCGCCAAGAAAACAGAAATTTCGAACTACTAGAGACGCCGCGGCCGCAGGCACGTCGTGAGGGCCACGTTGACGCCGCTCACCCCCGTGAGAACTGGCGGAGACCTGAGCAGGGGCATAGGCAATCGAATCCGCCTATGCAGAGACCTGCGCCACAGCCCTTAACGAGGGAGGCGAGAGGACCACCGCCGCGTGAAGAACCGCGACGCCACTACCAACAGAACCAGGGAAACGAGCCCAGGGTCGCGCCTCAGGCCCAGTCGCGGCCCGACGGACCGTCTTCCCGCGGTTAAGTGTGGTAGTAGAAGAGGAGACGCGCTGCGACGTTGGGCACCCGCAGTACGTCGGAGAGGAGGCCCACAACGACGACGACGAGCCCCAAGTAGCACAAGCTGCACTTGCGGAGTCAGAAACAACAGGAAACACAACGCGAAGACGACGAGTACCTGGAGGGCGTCACCGAGGAAGAACACCTGGACGTCATCCCCGAAGAACTCGCCGATCTAAGCAAGAAAACGGAAAATGGAGACGTGGTTTTCTTGAAAGAGAAAAGGCCACGCAGAAGAGGCAAGAGGAGATGGGAAAAAGTACGGAATGCCTATGGAGACGCTGAAGTCGAACTCGGGGCCGAGGGTTCGATTTTTAGCGCAGAAATGGCTAAACAACAAAACAGCAGCGACGAATGGAGCACTACGTCCGAGGAGGACCTGGAGACCTACGTCAACGATGCCGCAGACAACGAGGAAGACTTCGAGATCGCCGTGCGCATGGAGGTGCCACGCCTAAATCTCTGGATAGGAGATAGGAAGATCGCAGCTCGTAGATACGGGAGCCGGAGTAAACCTACTTCGAAGCGAATTCGCCGAGACAAGGCAGAAGATACCCGGACAACGCACCGTTCGCTTAGCCAGCAAGGGGGCAACTGCGAAAACTAGCGGCTCCGCAGACGTGGAGTACACGCTAGATGAAACGCAATTCCACTACGAGGATGCTTCTGGTCGACGACCTATGCGAGGAGTGCATTTTGGGTCGACCCTGGCTAACCGAACACGAAGTGGTGCTGGACTTCGTGCAGGGATGTTATACTACGGCAAGGACAAGAGGAAATGCGTGATTGGAATGGAGCGCTCCCGCGCAAGGAAGCACAAGGACGAAGAAATCATCCGCGAGACGCTCGAGGAGAAGTTGCCCAGCGACTTCCCCGACGCCTGCAGAGAGGTACTTAACGAGTACAAGGACTTGTTCTCTATAGAACCGAGGCCGGCGTCGACGAAGCTCGCGGAGCACCGAATCCTCCTGCGCGACGAAGAGCCCTTCCAGGTACCGAAGTTTAGGTATTCAGAAGAGAAAAAGAAGATAATAAACGACGCCTGCACCGAGATGCTGCAGCAGGGCGTAATAAGGAGGAGCACATCGGAGTACAGCTCGCCGGCGCTTATAGTGAAGAAAAAGGACGGCAGCATGAGATTTTGCGTAGACTATAGGCGCCTAAACTCCAAGACGATCGTGGAGACGGCGACGCTGCCACCGATAGACGATATGCTGAAGGAACTCGGGGAAGCGAAATACTTTACGACGCTGGATTTGAAAGCCGGATATTGGCAAGTTCCAGTAGCAGAGTCGTGCAAAAAGTATACGGCTTTCTCGACGCCCGACGGCACCAGCTACGAGTTCCAGGTAATGCCCTTTGGTCTTGCAGGAGCACCAGGTACATTCCAGAAACTTATGAACGAGGTACTACGAGGACTCGTCCATAAGTTCGCTAAGGTATACCTGGACGACATCATCATCTACAGCAACACGCCGGAGGAACATGTGGAACATCTGAAGAAGGTTTTCGAACGACTACGACAGCACGGACTCTGCGTCTCACCGGAGAAATGCCAGTTCGGTGCGAAACACATAGAATACCTGGGGCACATCGTCACCGAGGAGCACAACGAACCCCAGGACCGACATTTAACAAAGATACAGGAGTATCCACCGCCGAGGAACGTGAGGGAGCTTCGACAATTTCTGGGGACGGCAGGATGGCTACGCGAATATGTACCCCGTTTCGCAACGATAGCCGCGCCGCTAACAGATTTGTTGAACGCTCGTCGCAAGTATAAATGGACATCGAGGGAGCAAGAAAGTTTTCAAGAATTAAAAGAAGCGCTTGCTAATCACGAACCCCTCCACAGACCGAAAATCGGGCTTCCGTATTGCTTGCAGACCGACGCCAGCGCCGTTGGGATGGCTGCGGTGCTCTTCCAGCAAGAGGGAGACACAAGACGCATCATATCCTGCGCTTCTGCCAAGTTTACGCGGACAGAGAGCCGTTACCACGTGAACGAGCAGGAAACCCTCGCCGTGGTATTCGGAGTCCGAAAGTACAGACAGTACTTAGAAGAACAACATTTCACCCTATACACGGACAGCAGGGCGTTACTATGGTTGGACCGCTATAAGGACGAAAAATCGAAACTCACAAGGTGGGCACTGATGCTTCAGACTTATAAGTTCGACATAGTACACGTCCCGGGAAGAAGTAATCAGTTACCCGATTTCCTGTCGAGAAACCCGCTGGAGGAGCGTGCAGAAGAGCAGCCCGACACGGACGACAGGATGTATCGCGTAAACTGCATCGAAGACGAAGACGAGGACGGAGCCCTGCCACAGGAGGCCGAACCCTGTTCGAGCGCGTAAAGCGAACACAGGAGGAGAACGCCGAATGTCGCGCGGATAAGGCACGCCTCTACAGAATCCAACGGGATGGACCACAGAACGAGAAGGAGCGACAAGTCGCGGAGAAATATATTTTCGAGGATAACCTCATCTGGAGACGAAGAGGAGATCGCCGAGCGCTATACGCGCCGATCAACATCCAAGAAGACATCATCGAGGAATTCCACGACTCTACGCTCGCAGCACACCCAGGTAGAGATGAGACGATTAAAGCGATAGAGAGGTTCTACGACTGGCCAGACCTACGGCGCAATGTGAAAGAACACGTCCAAGAGTGCCTCGTATGCGCGTCGACGAAAGCGGGGGCGCACCAGCCCAAGGCACCGCTACGCCCGCGTATACCGACGGAACCTGGGCACACGTGGAGCATTGACGTCCTAGGGCCATATCCTACAACCAGAAACAAAAATCGCTTCGTGATTATAGCCGTAGACATCTTCAGCAAGTGGGTGGAGGCGATAGCAGTTCCTAGTGCGAAGCACAGAACGATGCTGGCCTTTATCCAGGACTTGTCAGCGAAGTGGGGCTACCCCGCGGCTATAATTACCGACAACGGAGGAGTTTTTAGAGGAGACCTGTGGCTGCGACAGCTAGAGAAATGGCATATCACATCGTACTACGCACCGATCTTCCACCAACGAGCGAACCCCGTCGAAAGGAGGGTCCAGGAATTCAAGAAAATATTAAGAACACGACGAAACGCCGACAAACGCTGGGACGAAATGATTCCTGAGACGCTGTTTACCCTCAGGAATAGGACAAACGCCGCTACAGGACAAGCGCCCAGCGAAATAATGATCGGAGGATTATTAAAACGACCAGGAGATTGGACAATGCCACCACCGATGCGGCCGCGCGTCGATCAGAGCGTTGCACCGAGGGAACAGCGAATTCGAAAGGCCAAGGACCGGCAGCGAATTTTTATACGCCAGCTCTTCCCCACACCGCTGGAGGCAACGACTCAATTCGACGTCGGGGACCTGGTGATGACACGGAATTGGCCAGGACCTAGGAAGGATCCTTTCTGCGCGAAGTGGACAGGACCTCACAGGATAGTCAGAAAGGACGGCGACAACACCTATACGGTGGAGCGCGACGGACTAGAGGTGCGAGTGCACGTGGACGATCTCCGACCGCCACCTGTGCGAGCACCGGGACGCGAGTGAATCCATAGAAGAGGAGGCCCAGGGGCACACGCAACGCGGGACTGTCGGTGGGCTCGACAGAGAAGAACACCCACAACCTGCCACCGCTGGAGCCCCGAATCCCTTCTATGCATGAGCCAGAATTTTACTTTTTATTTTGCACGCCTTTTTCACCAGAAAACATTCTTTTAAGTTTGCATGAATTAGGTAAGCCAGCGACAATCAAGAATTAATGCTTTGTTTTCCGTTTTGTTTCAAACCGTTCCAGAAAACGTGCCGCCGGCGAGGACCGTCAACGAGGGATGTGGCCGCTGCCACCACCCTAACTATCTCGATGTACGTTGGCAAACCGCCGAAGCAGAAGCCGTGGACGGGACGAACGACGAGAATTTTGTACATTTTGGTTGAAAAGATTGTCACTCGAGGGTTTCTTTGTTGGTTCTTCCTCGAGCAGTAATCGAACCAACGGATCCCTTAGACCTTTTTCCTACCCCCCGAAACAAAAATAAATAAAAACACAAAAAATTACAAAAAAAAAACAACCGGCGCAACGATGCTAGGAGCAAACTTCACGGCTTGGTGTATCCAACGAGGGAGGTGTCGACGGAGCCGCCGAAAATTCCGCTGTCTGGTTTTGTTCAGACCGGTCACGCCCTAAAACGGCGTTTTGACCAATCGCGGAGCGGAACGCGAAAACGCGCAGAACGAGAAGAGGATAAATACAGAGCAAAAATCGTTGCTCGAGAGCGAAGTCGCCAGTCTAAGTTCAGAGCTCGTGCGAGGCTGTTCTTAGACGAGAAGAGAATTCTAGTCTGTCTGCTAGTTAATAGGTCACACGTGCCTTACTACGCAGTTAGCTAGTAGTCAGTGAAAATCGGTCTACAGTTTTTCTAAATTCCATTTCGTACCAGGTCGCGTACTTTGGGTTTAATTTACGAAAACTACGATACACCAAGCGTGGATTTGTCCGAGCATCAGCCGACAAATTCCTCGCTAAAGAATTCGATAGGTATTTTTGGAAAGCAGGTGTGGGAGGTAATAATTAGTGGTCTAGGCCCTAATTAACAAATCTACAGGGTGTTATTACTTGACATAACCCCTGAGGTAAAAGATATTCGTAATATACTAAAGAATTCGAAAGTGTAGTGCTTTTTAGCACTTTCACTATAAAATACCGGACCGTGTGTCCCGAAGCAAGAAGCCGACCAAGATAGGAAAAACGAAGAGACAAAAGGGTTAGTACAGCTCGGAGTCTAAGGTTAGAGGAAGTATCGGTGCTGACCAACCGGTGACTCTGAAAACGGAGGGCTCTTTTGTCGAAGAAAGAAAACAACAGGGACTCCGCGTCGGGGTAGGCGCCGGCGTCGCCCTCGACGTGCCCAGAAGCACCAAGACAGAGCTTTCCCTATCAGCGACGGGTGCAGACAAATAAGCCGCCCCGAGATAGAGGCTAGCCCAAGCAAGAAGACTCAAGATTATATTACTATCACATCTAAGAGAAAGAAGAGCTTCGCCCGACAGACGAAGTAGCAGCCGGGGCTACACGCGTCGTTCCTCCGGAAAGGAAGGAGACCCACTCGACGCGCACGCGACACGCGACACGCGACGCGACGCGAGGGTACGCGAATTAGTTTTCAGGGCTAAATTCAAGTATTATCGGGGGTCTCAGTCAAAATTCCTTTTATTTTTAACGGTATGGAGTCGAGTAGAAGACACACGAAAATTTTTCACAGGATCATCGACTCTACTCTACTTTGTCGTTTGTAGTTCGTTGTTGTGTGAATTTATTTCGTTATTAAAGAGAAATTATCATCACCACCGCCATGGCTGATACGGAAAATCAAAGTTCGACGGCACCTGTCGCGAGTTCTGCAGGCGGAGGCGGTAGTAGTGGTGCCAGTGCGTCGTCTTCGTCGTCTCCACAGGCGCAGTCTCCGGCTAAGAAGGAGAAAAAGGCGAAGAATCCTAGAACCAAACCGTCTCATCCGCCTACCTCCGAGATGGTGAATAACGCCATAAAGGGTCTAAAGGAACGCGGAGGATCATCCCTACAGGCCATTAAGAAGTATATTGCTGCAAATTATAAAGTGGATGCCGAAAAGATGGCGCCGTTTATCAAGAAGTATCTGAAGGGGTCCGTAACTTCGGGAATGCTCGTTCAGACGAAAGGCAAGGGAGCATCTGGGTCTTTCAAGTTGGCGTCCGCTTCGTCCGGATCTGCTAAGCCTTCCGGTGCCGAAAAAAAGAAGACTGCCGTAGTCAAGGCTAAAATCGACTACGAAGCGCGTCGCTGCCGCCGCTGCGTCCGCGGACAAAGCCTCGCAATCTACGAAGGCGACGAAAAGAATTCTCCAAAAGCCAAGAAAACGGCGGCGGAAAGAAGAATGTCGCCGTTGCCGCTGCCAAGTCTAAAAGCTGTCGCCGAAAAGAAGCCCGTTGCGTCGAAAGCCGCGACGTCGGTCTCCGCCGTGTCCAAATCAAGTCTCCGTCGAAAGTGAAGATGTCATATAAAGCGGGTCCGACGAGAAAACCGAAAGCGCCCAAGCCTAAAACTGCCAAGTCTCCCGCTTCTGCCTCCGGTTCTGCATCGTCCTCTCCGAAATCTAGAAAAGCCGCGTCCCCGAAAAAGAAGAAGTGAATTTTAAGGATTATGACGACGAAGACGGCTGTCACGTAAACGACGACGGCGTCGTCTTCTTCTTTCTCTATACCACCTACCCACTTTACATACCATCGTTTGTGTTGGTTGTTATCGCTGTTGCTATTATTACGTATCGTCTATATTTGCATATTACTAAAATGGTATCGATTATCGATATTATCGACGAGAAAAAACCTTTGGCGACGAAAGAAGACGACGGAGAATATTCAATAAAAAGGCCCTTTTAAGGGCCACAAATATATCTATTAAAAGATTTCGTTGGTATATGATTATTATTATTATTATATAAACGACTCAAAAACGGACGTACTTAACTGGCTTAATGGTATCATTCCGTAACGATAGGGGTTCAATTATTTCATATATATATATATATATATATACGAACCCCTGAATTTTACCATATACAGGTTGTATCACATAAGAGGCCACTCCATGTATCTCCCTTAATATGCATAAAAATCTTTAATTGTTTTTGTTGCATTTTGGAAACCTTTATACTCGTAAAAACAAATTTGAGATCCATGGTCGACTTTATGAGTAATAACAAAAAACCTGTAAAGTGCCTAAACTTTAAGGCTGTCTAATTTTTTTGTTAAAGATAGAAAACTTACTGGTAATAAATTTTTATTGTAAAATTGATACCTTCCACCTGATATAAACAGATTTATGTTTTGTATTTATTAAATTTTTTTCAAGTTTAGTTAAAAAAGATGTACCTAAATATTTTAGTGTTGCTCAAGCTAATGTAGAACCTGTTTTAAAGACGCCAACTGCAGAAAAATAATAAACAGAATGTACGTTTTTATGCAAAATACAGATTTTCTTATATTGGTTTTCACATTAGAAGCAATTGGGTCTTTAAAATTATTTTGACACAGACAATGTAATACTGACTTTTGTAGATTTTTTTTTTCCGTTCGAATATGTAAATCCGTTAAAGAGGAAAAATATTTATACTATTCCTGTCGAATATATTTATCGAATTCTTTTATATACGGGTTTGTGGTTCTGAAAAGAACCGTTTTGTTTTATTTTATTGCTTTCGCAATATATATATGAGCGCAGGAAAATTTATTTGGAGCTTGTGTACTTGGTGACGGCTTTCGTTCCTTCGCTGACAGCGTGCTTAGCGAGTTCTCCAGGAAGCAATAATCTTACGGCTGTCTGAATCTCTCTGCTGGTAATCGTGGAACGTTTGTTGTAATGTGCCAAGCGGGAGGCCTCTGCGGCTATGCGTTCGAAAATATCGTTAACGAAGCTATTCATGATGCTCATGGCTTTGCTGGATATTCCCGTATCCGGATGGACCTGTTTCAAAACCTTGTATATATAAATGGCGTAGCTTTCCTTCCTCCTTCGCTTCTTCTTTTTGTCGGTTTTAGAGATATTTTTGCGCTTTTCCTGCCTTTTGGCAGCCTTGCCGCTAGCCTTGGGTGGCATTTCTATAAGTTATTGAACACGGACACACACACACGTACACACAGAGATAAAATGAACGTTGTCGTTCTAAATCGGACACGACACGACGACGACGATGTCTACTGTGGAATATGGCTCCGAAAATTCAGGAGCGTTGCTTTTAAGCTCCACACTGTGGCAGGCTTAGGCCACGCCCTATTGCCTTGCAGGCTAGCGAGCCGTTTCATTGGTCGGACCTGTCCTTATTTAAGATTGACTCGTGAAGGTCCGAAGCATTCTATCGTTGTAGCTTTACCACGTAGGGCGCGCGTATACATACGTTCATTTCGAGCAGTACGAGTGTTGTTGTTGTTGTTACCGTAGCGTTAATTATTATATCAAGATGTCCGGTCGTGGAAAGGAGGAAAAGTTAAAGGAAAGGCAAAGTCGAGGTCGAGTCGTGCCGGATTACAATTTCCAGTCGGTCGTATTCAAAGTCTACTTAGAAAATGCAACTACGCCGAGAGGGTGGGCGCAGGTGCGCCTGTTTATTTGGCCGCCGTTATGGAATATTTAGCCGCTGAAGTTCTGGAATTAGCGGGCAACGCGGCTCGTGATAACAAGAAGACTCGTATCATTCCTCGTCATTTACAGTTGGCCATTAGAAATGACGAAGAATTGAATAAACTTCTATCTGGAGTGACGATAGCGCAGGAGGTGTGTTACCGAACATACAGGCAGTCCTCCTGCCCAAAAGACCGAGAAGAAACCTTAAATTAACTAAATCTTCGTCTATCAATATCGGCCCTTCTCAGGGCCACAAACATTCTTAACAAAAAAGAAATTCGTTGCATACTCGACAATGTGAGATATATATATTTATATTATAATGACTCAAAGGTAGTCACAAATTACTAGATCCCATAACCACTGTTTCCGGTTTCATTATATATATATATATATATATATGCATGGATATCTATCTGCAGTTAGTTGTAAAATTTTTAATATTTAACAATATGTATTAGAGATGAAGGGAAAGGAACAGTACGGAATAGATATGCCTGTAGATAATAGTTTTATTGCATTCTTAATGATTTAATTGATATAATTTATAGATAGCAATTACATAATGAATGCATAAATTATTATGGAATTATTGAATTAGAGATGAGGGATTATATTATTACCTGCCTGATGGGTTTCTTGGAATTTTCCATTCGGTGGAGATTTAATGGTAGAGACAAACGTGTATATACATATACACCATATACGTTGTCTCCACTACGTCTCTTTGCTATTATTATTTTCATGTAGGGTGTAATACATCTATGTAAATAGTTTATTTACGAGTACGGTTAGACAATTAGACAAACGACTAATAGATTATTGATGTAGATATTGAAATTACTTTCTACATTTGTGAACCAATAAATATTGTACTCGGCAATTGTATTCATATGTCATTATTGTTATGTAGCGTGTTTCCTTATGTATATCTATACGAATTACTTTAAAAAAAGAAAAATTGTGGTTCTGAAAAGAACCGTTTTTTATAGATGGTGGATCGTTGCGTTGACAATTTGAGTTTAACCTCCGAAACCGTAGAGTGTACGGCCTTGACGTTTCAAAGCATACACCACGTCCATAGCCGTTACCGTTTTCCTTTTTGCGTGTTCGGTATACGTTACGGCATCTCGGATGACGTTTTCTAAAAATACCTTCAGCACGCCGCGAGTTTCTTCGTATATGAGACCGGAAATACGTTTTACTCCTCCTCTACGGGCTAATCTTCTTATGGCGGGCTTGGTAATACCTTGAATGTTGTCTCGTAATACTTTACGATGACGCTTGGCACCACCTTTGCCTAAACCTTTACCACCTTTGCCGCGTCCGGTCATCGTGTCAGCACAATAATAATAATAATCGACAATGAACCAGTACTACGATAAAACGAGATGATCGCAAACGAGGACACACACACACGTTGCTGCTGTCGTTCGTAGGAAAGAACTGTGCTGGGCTCTCGGATTCATGCGGTTTTGTCTGCTTTTGTGCACCCGCCCACCGATACGGTTTCAACCAATAGCGTGTCTCCGTTGGCTGGGGTATCCTAATAAAACCGAACGACAGTGAGGAAGTCGATATTTGTTGCTAGTTGATCGTCTTGCGTGGTGTACGTGTCTGCTAGGTATTTGTTCGTTGTCTATAAATTTGTATTGACGTTATAGTTGTGTGTTACATTACGATATGGCTCGTACGAAGCAGACGGCTCGTAAATCTACTGGTGGTAAAGCGCCTCGTAAGCAGCTCGCTACCAAAGCTGCTCGTAAGAGTGCTCCAGCTACTGGCGGTGTTAAAAAACCACATCGTTATAGACCGGGTACCGTCGCATTGAGAGAGATTCGTCGCTATCAGAAGAGTACTGAACTTTTAATTCGTAAACTACCTTTTCAACGTTTGGTTAGAGAAATCGCGCAAGATTTCAAAACCGATCTGAGGTTCCAGAGTTCTGCCGTTATGGCCCTGCAGGAGGCCAGCGAAGCTTACCTCGTCGGTTTGTTTGAAGACACCAATCTATGTGCCATTCATGCTAAACGTGTTACTATTATGCCTAAGGACATTCAGTTGGCTAGACGAATCCGTGGAGAACGCGCTTAAATAAAATTCGCAGAAATCTACATCTATTCATAATTTAAAAAAACGGTTCTTTTCAGAACCACAAATTATTTAATAAAAGATTTCGATATATACAAAAAAATATATATATGTATATATATTTTCAGGATTCAGAATGCACGCTTGCCATTAATTTTTGGAATTGGAAAATTTGAACACATTTCACATATGCTACCAGATGTTAATAGGTTGAATATGAAAAATCGGAAAAAATTACTTGCGTAAACTTTATACCATAAAATAAAAGATTTAAATCTGATATTCATAATATTAATATTAGAAATAAGGGTTCTATATCACCTCCAATTCATAGTACTACGCTATTTGAGAGTTGTTTTACATTTGATCTTTATCAGTCATATAATTGTATACCAACTGAACTTAAATAATATTCTTTGCCACAATTTAAAAAAAAAAGCGTTTGAAGGACATTCTATTTTCAAGGGAATTTTTTATTAAAATTTGTATTGAGTATCTGTTTATTAATTCACCTGAATAGACAATGCTGTTTTTTGGGATATCTTAATAGTAGAGGTTATCAGATATATATATTATTGTTATTATCATACACATATATATATATATATATATATATATATATATATATATATATATACAGGAAATGTTAGGATGGCAAATCATTTCGGGCAGTTTACTGTATTTCATTGTGTAATGTTTGGCTATTGATATTTTCAAAATGTTATTTACTCTTCCGGAAATTTTGGTCACTTTGATAATTCGACGCTTGGCGAATTCTGCTTCGCCATGATAAGGACAATTCGGCGCATGGAGATTTTGGCCACTTTGGTAATCCGACGCTTGGCAAATTCTGCTTCGCCATGATACGGACAATTCGGTGCATGGAGATTTTGGCCACTTTGGTAATCCGACGCTTGGCGAATTCTGCTTCGCTATGATAAGGACAATTCGACGGATGGAGATTTTGGCCACTTTGGTAATCCGACGCTTGGCGAATTCTGCTTCGCCATGATAAGGACAATTCGGCACATGGAGATTTTGGCCACTTTGGTAATCCGACGCTTGGCGAATTCTGCTTCACTATGATAAGGACAATTCGACGGATGGAGATTTTGGCCACTTTGGTAATCCGACGCTTGGCGAATTCTGCTTCGCTATGATAAGGACAATTCGACGGGTGGAGATTTTGGCCAATTTGATAATCCGACGCTTGGCGAATTCTGCTTCGCTATGATAAGGACAATTCGACGGATGGAGATTTTGGCCAATTTGGTAATCCGACGCTTGGCGAATTCTG
>JALDAQ010000013.1:45000-47500 GCA_025584915.1 Monochamus saltuarius
TCCACCGCGGACCTTAGACCGACGCCCAACGGATCGCGACGTCCTACTGGGGAAAAGTGCACGCGTTCGACGCCGAAACGTAAAACGAAAGGCGCGGACGACGCGTACGCCGTCCGTCGCTCGATCGCTCCACTCCGACGGTCGAGACGCGAATGAATTTCCCCTTTCGACTTTTCGGGTTTCTCAGGTTTACCCCTGAACGGTTTCACGTACTCTTGAACTCTCTCTTCAAAGTGCTTTTCAACTTTCCCTCACGGTACTTGTTCGCTATCGGTCTCGTGGTCATATTTAGCCTTAGATGGAGTTTACCACCCACTTAGGCTGCACTCTTCACGTTGACATTCAGAGCACTGGGCAGAAATCACATTGCGTCAACACCCGCTGGGAATCGCAATGCTTTGTTTTAATTAGACAGTCGGATTCCCCGGTCCGTGCCAGTTCTGAGCTGACCGTTGAATGGCGGCCGAAGAGGACACCCGGACGCCCTTGCGCGGGCGCACCCGGGGCCTCGCAGCAAGACGGTTCCGCGGGAGGCCAAGGCACGGGACCGAGCTCGGATTCGTTAAGATACCGTCGCGAAACGGATCCACTGCACCTCGCCCAGGCCCGGCACGTCAGCCGGGACCCGCTTCCTCGCCAAGCCCGACACGCCCCGATCCTCAGAGCCAATCCTTATCCCGAAGTTACGGATCCAATTTGCCGACTTCCCTTACCTACATTATTCTATCGACTAGAGGCTCTTCACCTTGGAGACCTGCTGCGGATATGGGTACGAACCGGCGCGACGCCTCCACGTGGCCCTCTCCCGGATTTTCAAGGTCCGAGGGGAAGCTCCGGACACCGCAGCCACTGCGCTGCTCTTCGCGTCCCCAACCATATCTCCCGGCTAGAGGATTCCATGGAACTCGAACGCTTATGCAGAAAACTCTTCCCGGATCTCCCGACGGCGTCTCCGGGTCCTTTTGGGTTGCCCCGACGAACTCTCATACGAGGGCCCGACTTTGTACGGTTCCGCTGCCGGGTTCGGAATAGGAACCGATTCCCTTTCGCCCGACTGTGTACAGAATCTGTATATATACATATATGTAGATATGTTATACGGTAAACTTACACCACATCAACATCGGCTTTCGCCTGGGGCTTAGGATCGACTGACTCGTGTGCAACGGCTGTTCACACGAAACCCTTCTCCACGTCAGTCCTCCAGGGCCTCGCTGGAGTATTTGCTACTACCACCAAGATCTGCACCGACGGCGGCTCCAGACGGCCTCACGGCCAGCCCTTCTGCGCTCACCGCCGCGACCCTCCTACTCGTCAGGGCTTCATGGCCGCGATCCGTTAAGATCGCCGACCGCACATGCCTCTGACGGCCGAGTATAAGCACGACGCTTCAGCGCCATCCATTTCAGGGCTAGTAACTTCGGCAGGTGAGTTGTTACACACTCCTTGGCGGATTCCGACTTCCATGGCCACCGTCCTGCTGTCTTAAGTTACCAACGCCTTTCATGGTATCCCATAAGCGTCGATTTAGGCGCTTTAACTCGGCGTTTGGTTCATCCCACAGCGCCAGTTCTGCTTACCAAAAATGGCCCACTTGGCACTCTGATTCGAGTCTCGCGGCTTCAATAGTTCGAGCAAGCCGGAGATCTCACCCATTTAAAGTTTGAGAATAGGTTGAGGTCGTTTCGACCCCAATGCCTCTAATCATTCGCTTTACCGGATGAAACTCGTGCGCTACGAGCGCCAGCTATCCTGAGAAACTTCGGAGGGAACCAGCTCTAGATGGTTCGATTAGTCTTTCGCCCTATACCCAGTTCCGACGATCGATTTGCACGTCAGAATCGCTACGGACCTCCATCAGGGTTTCCATGACTTCGTCCTGACCAGGCATAGTTCACCATCTTTCGGGTCCCAGCGTGTACGCTCTTGGTGCGCCTCTTCTCGCGATGAGAACGAGACGCCCCGGGAGTGCGGAGCGACCGTACGGAATACGAATCGCCCATCCTCCCTCGGTCCGCGCGAGACGGACCTTCACTTTCATTGCGCCTTTAGGTTTAGTTATGTCCCAATGACTCGCGCACATGCTAGACTCCTTGGTCCGTGTTTCAAGACGGGTCCTGAAAGTACCCAAAGCTATAGCGTCGCAGATCGGCGTTTCGTAACGGGGTCTGTTCGAGAAAACACCGCGGCCAACAGTCGTCCGGGGACGAGACCGGCACCAGGTCCGATCGTCGACAACACCGTACGCGCTTGCCGCGGGCCGAACGCTAATTGAAATAGCGGCCCCGCGCCATCTGTATACCGTCGAGCGAGTCGGCCGGGATACCGCGGGTCCGAGCGCGAACGTCCGAAGACGCACGCTCGGGCTCCACCGCGGACCTTAGACCGACGCCCAACGGATCGCGACGTCCTACTAGGGGAAAAGTGCACGCGTTCGACGCCGAAACGTAAAACGAAAGGCGCGGACGACGCGTACGCCGTCCGTCGCTCGATCGCTCCA
>JALDAQ010000013.1:52500-75000 GCA_025584915.1 Monochamus saltuarius
TGTAAATTTAAGAAGTAGTAGGTAATACGAAAGTTGAGCGACTCTTAGACTATGTGTATATATATATATATAGTATAGATCGTATTCGGTGGTGGTGGATGTCGCATACGTACATATATATATATATATATATATATATATATAAAGGAGGATGAGAAAAATATCACTGATTTAAATAATGTAGAAATAGAATGCAACGAATATTTGAAAGAGGTAAAAACTTTATTAGAAATGTACAGTAAGCTTATTCAGAGGGAGACACAAGCAAGCTAACAATTATACTCACAAATTAGAGGTAAATAATGACATACAATTACAAAAATCAAGTAAGGGATGAGATTTAAGGATTATTAAAAGACAAGATTATAGATTCCCATGTATGACGTATTACTTTGCTCTATAATCTTGTCTTTTAATAATCCTTGAATCTCGTCCATTAATATTTGTGTTTGGAAGTTCGCAATATAAATTTACAATTCCACAGACAGTATGAGGCACCCATGTCTATTGACGCAATTTTAGGAAGAATATATATATATATATATATATATATATAGATTGTATTCGGTGGTAAGAAGAATTGATCGACCCCGTTCCGATCCGTTACAATAGTCTCGTGAGACGATTCATCGATTAGCGTACGATGATTATAGTTGTCGAGAACTTTGTAGACGGACGAGGATTTCTGTATAGGAGAAATTCGAAAGTCAGTAGCCTCCTCGGGAAGTGGGATTCGTGAGGTAAAACGTTACTGTGAGTAATGCAAACGGAGTCCAAATATAAGGCGGATAGTGTGGAAGTGAAAAAATATCACGTCACATCGATTTCCGATGGAGGAGGTACGCGTACGATGATTATAATTATCGAAATGAGGATTCCTGTGCAGACCAAAATTCGAAAGTCAGTAGCCTTTCTTCGATGGAAACGGAGTCCGAATATAAAACGGTTAGTGTAGAAGTACGAAATTATCGCGTCCTACCGATTTCCAAGGAAAGAGGAGGTAAGTACGTACTATCGTTTGCAATATTAATGACACTCACTAAAATTAATTTTGCGATTTATTTCGAACATCTGACATATATTGAAATCTGCTTTAAATCTTAAACATTACCAAGAGATTTAATGAAATTTCTATTCAGAAGTGTAGAAACTGTTTTAAGAGTGTCATTATGATTGCACTAAAAAAGGACGGGGATGGCTACCCGCTACAGCGAACGTATTGGCGTCAGGAGTTATTATTACATAAATCAGACCTTGTAGAAGTACGAAAGAATCACGCCGAAAATATCCAACGTGATCAGGTGCAGGTCATGTGGAGAGTTACCTGTTACATAGACATTGAGAAGTGCTGACAAAGATTCCTGTCGAAGTTTATCTTTTATACCGTATATTATCAGTAACTTTATGTTAATTCCAGAAATTATGTATTGTTCATTGTTCCAAATGCACGAGGGAATCTAGTAATTTGTATTACGTATGTTTCATGTATTGTCGCTACCGCGTTAACCTTACACTTATAGTAGCTGAATAAATGGCGATTCCCTTTATATTAGTTTATTCGAGCTGTACATGATATTTATGTATAGATAAAATGGCACTTATTTTACACCCCTAATTCCGACGGCTCTAGAATACCTGCTCTGCTGGAGTCTCAAGTACAACTGCCTTTCTCTTACACTTGTACCCTTTTTCAGGTCAAATACCTTAAACACATTTATAACCTACACCTGGTTTCTATCGTACTCTGTAAAGCAGGCAAAAACTCAGTAACATGTACATATATATATTTTTGACTTTTTCAGCTTCAGTTCAGTCTTGATCGAGTCAAAACACTGTTAAAGATTTGAGCTAACTCTGTCTTAGTTCTTAATTTTTTTTTTTGGTAATTAATTTAATTAACGGGAGTAAAAGCTGAGTACGAAAGCAACCGAGGAAGCAGCGGAGGGACTTCTTCGAACCAAGAACTGCAAGAAGCTCACAAAGTCACTGATGGACGAGAATGACTGCTACCGGGTGAACGAATAGACGTTACTGTTATTATTAAATAAAGCAGACAGAGTTTACGAGGAATTAGATTTGTGAATAGTAGTAGCGCGGCGGCGGCGGCGTTGTCATTCTATTGGCGACGGGGGGGTGTGAGGACGGAATTTGTGAACGTTTACGTATTTATAGTTTTTCGATCATCTCTATTATTTAGGAATAAGTCGAGGTAACCGTTACGGTTCGTTTTTAACGCTTCTAATAGGATCGAAAACTTGAAAAGTCGGCGATAGTACGCGACGTCGGGAGAAGCATCGCATACAGACATCGTCCTTATTTTACGGACGTAGTGGCGACGTCTCGGAATGTACGAAAATTACCGTGTTAAATTTCGAAGGTATATACTCGCGATTATACGATGATATTAGTCGGTGACTCCTGAATGGCGTTATTATGGGTGATTATCGAAGATAAGGTGGAAGATTAGGGCTAAAGCGTACAACCTTCACATTGGGCGACCTGTATTGACGCTTATCTGGGTGCCGTCGAGCGAATGTTGCTTGCGAGCGATACTTCGGAATACGTACGTTCATGTTAACGTATATTTTGGAAGTCGAGAAGGCGTAAGAGGCTTATTTGTTGATAAAAGCAGTCGATACGAACACGACGGCTACAGATTCGAAGCCGGTGTTCCAGATTTCCTCTTGACGTACTGCCCTGTTCTTCATCTGGAGTTGGTACGTACGCCCCTGCCTCGTCAAAGGCAGCCAGCACCGGAGGAGACAATGAAATTGTCGTTGGTGGTGTTTCGGGTCTCAGACGCGCCGCCACTGGCTCGAACTCATCGCCCTGTATAACCGCTCTACGCGGAAATTCCCACAACGTATTTTCGTCCCCTTGTTCCTCCGTTAAATCCCTGCCCGGTTCCCTATCCATTATAAATCCCTAATTAGGTTTAATTACCACGAGTCAGTGAGTTATCTAATTAAATATGTCCCACGAGAACCCAGAGCACTTATTCACTTTTCTCTTTCAGATTACTACTGTTCATGCACTATCTACGCTGAAGGCTAATTTCTGAGCCGACTGTTCATTAGGCCTTTCCACACTCAGGTAAGTTTATTTTTAGTCTTTAGTTCTACACGAAATTAACGCAAAATTGTTTATCAGTTTCCAACGAACAGTCTCTCAAGGATAAGTCAACATTCACTTACCGGATTGCACGCTGTTTCTTGTCCTCGACACGGCGTTCATCCAGGTATTCTCGCACTACACTTTGTTTTAAGTAATACACAAGGGATGCTTTATTTAGTGGACATCAGGCTCCAGGTAAGTATTATGTTATTTAATAGTTTTTAATCGAATTCTTTGTTATATATTTTAGGTTCCTCTATACTTATATGTTGGTTGTTGGCAGATATGCCTCCGGACGATTTGTCTGGGAGTTCTACTCAACTAGCCTGCTAGGATATAGGAAAAGGTGCGTATTGACAAGGTTTGTTGGTTTTATATCACTTCCTATATTCCCTATTTAATATAACTCTAAATCTAGCTAAAAACTATACTTGTTAAACTGAATGAACTTATCTTGTCTCGCCACGTGCGGGTGAACTTACTGTGAACGACTGCCGCTCGCTCGTTCCTGCCATTCGCTTTTATAGTACTGTTCTGGCCGCTGATTGGTCGGGCGTCTGTCTACCCAGAAAACGGCATTTTTCGCTTACTTCCCGACCGAATCGCCTTCTGGTTAATTTTCCTATAAAAGTAAATGTTTTTGGTGTTCTTTTAATGCAGGAACGAACCCGCTAGCTGTCTTAGTTTTGTTACAAAATCCCGAAAACTACAACCTCCCCCTAGGTTCATTCATGTTTAACTAGCTAGGGCTTAAGGCCCTATTACTTATATATAATCCTAATTTCCCTAATGCATGGAGACTTAAGGCCTCTGACTTAATAAAGGCCTTGCAAGGCTATTTAATAACGACAGTCTCGCGTCGGCCTCTCCTTCTTTCTTGATTCCTTATGGGTATAATCCAGTAATGGAGACGGCTCCCCTCTTGGCTGGTGTTGGATCTTCTGGACCTACATCATCTATAGTTACGGTAGGTTCCCCTCGCAGATCCCACGGTCTCATCGGGGGGGGGGCCGTGGATGTGGAAGGTTGATCCCTCCAATCCTCAGGTAGGTTTACTGGGGCTGGTTCCTCTAAAACCTCTTCAGAGATGGGTTCCGTCATATCATCTTCTTCTTGGATGGCAGATTCGTCGACTGGTGCAACTTCTGGACCTGGCTCGTGCAGTACTACGGTGTCCACATAGTTTTGGGGAGGACGGTTTGGCCACGGACGAAGGTCATCCACGTGCATGCTCAGCTGTACGCCATTTCGATCCACCTCGTAGGTGCCGTCTCCATGAATGGCGGCAATTCTATGTGGACCAGTCCATTGAGGGTCCATTCGGCTTTTATGACCTGCAAAAACTCGAGCCAGTACTTGTTCATTTAAGCTAAAATGCACCGGGGCTCTACGTGGGTTGGGAAAATTGCGTCTGTCAAAGTTCATTTGATTTGTTTTATACGTTCTAATCGTTGTTCGCGCACTTCGGCATTGTTATCGATCACTTGGTTTACACGCGGATGGGTCCATTCGCCAGGTCTGACAAGGGGGGCTCCGAGTAGTGCTTCCGCTGGGGAGGTACCAGTGGCAGCGTTCTCTCTAGTTCTTAACGTAAATAACATTTGTCAATGTTATTGTCCCAAGTATTTTCGGCCTCGTTCAATGTCGTTAGCCGGAGCGCCTTCTTGATTTCCTGGTTCCTTCTTTCTACGGGATTGGATCGTTGGTGATACACCGGGGTTACGTATTGATTTATGTGATGTCTTGTGTGGAATCTTTCCCACAGGTTACTTCTGAAAATTTGTCCGTTGTCGGTAATGGTTGTCTCGGGGTATCCCCATCGGTGGCAAATATCCTCTAGGAACTTGAGCACGGTTTTCGTTCTGGCTTCAGGAACGGCTTCGGCTTCAACCCACTTAGTACATACGTCACTAGCGACCAACAGATAACGATTTCCTTTAGGTGTTATGGGGTATGGTCCCATTACGTCTATGCTGACGACCTGCCAGGGCCGACGAGGAGGTCTAGGTCTTAACGGGGCATTAGGTTGCAAGGGGCCTCTTTTGACAGCCGCACAAATTAGACAGTATTTTACATGGGTACTGGTTTGTTTTCTCAACGCTGGCCAGTAGTATAATTTCGAAATCGCTCGGATTGTTTCATCCCGCCCTGGGTGTCCAGCAGTAATTGAATCATGATAGGCTTGGATGACTTTTTCCCAGTAGTTAAGAGGTACTACTAACATCCGACTTTCGCCATCTTTGTGCCATATTAACCCGTCATCGACCACATATTCGTCTCGTAAGGTTTTCTTCCATTTTTCTGTTGCAGGTTCTTCTCCTGATTGGAGTCTGTGCCATCGATCTCTGGTGGCCTGGTACTCGGGACTGTCCTTTTGGGCGTCCACTATTTGTTCGTAGAGGGGTCGCTCCTCTATTTCAATATTCATAATAGTAATAGGTTCGAACAGTTCTCGAGGCCAAGGCTTTCCACGTTTTCTCTTCCTAGGGTTTTTGTTTTCACCTGATTGATTCTGGGGATCTCTAGGGTAGTAGATTTTTCTGATTGTTTAGGTCCGGTAGGGTTCATCCTATCGTCTTCAGCATCCGCTATTTCGTCGGTGGTGGGATGTCTTGACAGGTAATCTGGAAGTAAATTCGCATTTCCAGGGCAATGTTCTACACGGTAGTTGAATTCCTGGAGCACCAAGGCATACCTTGTCAGTTTCGCCCTATCATCGCGATATTGTTGCAGCCACGTCAGCGCTTTGCTATCCGTTCTCAATAGAAACGGCCTATCTTCTAAGAGAGCCCTGTATCTCCGGCACGCCCACACCACGGCCAGCACCTCTTGCTCATTGCAATGATATCTTTTTTCAGCTGGATTGAACTTGGCGCTGGCGCACGATATGACTCGTCGGTTCCCTTCTTCTGGTTCCTGGTATAGGACCGCTCCCATTCCAACGTTGCTAGCGTCGGTCTGCAAAATTATTTCAAGGTTAGGATCTGGACGGCTCAAAGTCAAAGGTTTGGACAAAGCTTCCTTCACGGCATTAAAAGCATTTTCTTCTGGGATTCCCCAAGTAAATCCTTTCTTTCCTACTAGGTCTGTCAATGGAACAGTTAAGGTGGCTAGATTGGGAATGTATTCACGCAGCCAGTTCACCGTGCCTAGGAACTTTTGGACATCCTTCTTATTCCTGGGTAAGGCAAATCCTTGTATTTGAAGGATGTGTTTCTCTTGCGCCTCGTTCTGGCTATGCGTGACCCTGTGTCCTAAATAGTTCAACTTATCCACCCCAAACTGACATTTCTTTAACGCGCATTTCAGTTCCTGGCTTTGCAGTCGTTCCAAGACTAATCGGAGGTGTTGCTCGTGGTCTTCCAAGTTGTCGGAATATATAATAATGTCGTCTAAGTATACGTGGACAAATTGTCCCACGTATCCCGACAAAACTTCCGTCATTAACTTTTGAAAAGTTGACGGTGCTCCTTTGAGACCAAATGGCATAACGGTAAATTCATAAGATGAGCCGTCAGGTGTGGAAAAAGCGGTATACTTAATACTGTCCTTTTCCATTGGGACCTGCCAGTATCCACTTTTCAGGTCCAGAGAACTAAATACCTGGGCAGGTCCCAATTCTCGCAAAATGTTTCGTATTTGGGGTAATTGGGCGGCTTCGTCCTCGGTCATGCCATTCAATTGTCGGTAGTCGACACAAAATCTCTTGGTTCCGTCTGGTTTCGCTACCCACACGATCGGCGAGCTATAGGCCGAGTGACTTCTCTGTATCACACCCGCTGCCAACATTTTGGTCACCTCTTCTTGTATGATTTGTTGTTTGGCTGGCGAATATTGGTAACGACGAATGCGGAAAGGTTGGTCGGTTTTTACCTTAATTTTATGCGTTGCCAATCTTGTCTTTGGTTGTCGGAGATTTTCAGCAAACACTTCCGCGAATTCATTCAGAATTCTTTCGTAATGATCTTTGTGTCGGATATCTACGTTTTCCTCGTTCAGCACGATTCGTGGTACGCTCTGCACTTCTTTCAATTCGGGACACCAATAGACTACTTGACGATGCTCCTTCCCAAAGTATAACCCCTTTTGCGGTAAATCTATCACTGCTCTCTCCTGCTCCAACCAATTCATTCCCAAAATCCAATCTTCTTTCAAGTCCTCCAAGATATACACTTCTGCGGTTGTTTTTTGCTCTTGTATCCAAAATTCAATAACTGTGGGTCCATAGGCAGCAATATGTTGTTGATTTGCTAACAAGGCTTGCTTCTGTTCCAAGCTTCCAATGTTCGGCATCAGTTCTTTACTTATGAACGAATGTGTCGCTCCCGTATCAATCAACACATCTTGCTCCCCGCCACTCCAGGTGATTTTGATTTTTGGCAACTTAGTTTGTTGTTTATAATTTAACCCGAGGAAATTTGTTATTGGGGACCCGATGTCTCTCCTCTCGTCGGGCCCCGCTGCTGGTTTTCCGAGTCCTGTGTATTCTCTATTGCTAACTGTCTTGGGCTTGGTTCCAATCTTCTTCGTTGTGGACAATTTCGGAAAAAGTGGTTGCCGTCGCAAATTCGGCAAGTCAAATTCGGTGGTCGAGGCTAGTCTCCTACTAGGTCCACCTCTGGGTCGTTCTAGCACTTGTCGTTCGCGTTTTCTTTTAATGGCTTCTATCTTCTCTTCAATTCCTTTGGCCAAGGTCATCAGATGTTCGATACTATCAATTTTCTTTTCCATCAAGTATATTCCAATCCCAGGGTCCATCAAATCTATTATCATTTCTACAAATTCTCCCGTTTCCACAGGCCACTCCAGGCGTCTTGCTAATGCTACTTTAGCGGAAATGAAATTTGTTGTAGATGTTTGTTCTTGATACTGCCCTATCAGTTTGTTTCTCAATCTGGCTCGAACTGTCGAACTGTCAAACTGACGTAATAGGTTGGCTTTCAATTCTTGGTACGTCCATCCAAAATTCTCGTACTCAAAATACCATTGGTATGCGGCTTGTCGAAATTGGCTTACCGTGTACCTAGCCCATTCCTTTAATTCTATTTTCTCTTGTCTTAGTAGGTTTTCCATGTCCTTGAAAAACTTTTTTGGGTCTTCAAATTCATTGCCGTTATACATAGGCCATTCTACTCTTGATGGCCTATTTTTGGCTGAATATCTCTTTTAATTCTCCTATTGTTTCGTTTAGTGTTTTTAGGAGTGTTTCCCCACTCAATTCTTCCTCATCGATTCGTTTTGGGCGCCACTGGGTCATTTTTACCCCGAGACTCAGATCGGGCTTCCTTCCCATATCTTGTAACATTTCCCTCAATTTCTTTATTTCTTCCTCCTCTAGCTCAGATTTTTTAGCATGTCTCCTTATTTCGGGTTCCATGACTTCGAAGGCCTCTAGTTGGGCGCCATGTTCCAGATTTCCTCTTGACGTACTGCCCTGTTCTTCATCTGGAGTTGGTACGTACGCCCCTGCCTCGTCAAAGGCAGCCAGCACCGGAGGAGACAATGAAATTGTCGTTGGTGGTGTTTCGGGTCTCAGACGCGCCGCCACTGGCTCGAACTCATCGCCCTGTATAACCGCTCTACGCGGAAATTCCCACAACGTATTTTCGTCCCCTTGTTCCTCCGTTAAATCCCTGCCCGGTTCCCTATCCATTATAAATCCCTAATTAGGTTTAATTACCACGAGTCAGTGAATTATCTAATTAAATATGTCCCACGAGAACCCAGAGCACTTATTCACTTTTCTCTTTCAGATTACTACTGTTCATGCACTATCTACGCTGAAGGCTAATTTCTGAGCCGACTGTTCATTAGGCCTTTCCACACTCAGGTAAGTTTATTTTTTGTCTTTAGTTCTACACGAAATTAACGCAAAATTGTTTATCAGGTTCCAACGAACAGTCTCTCAAGGATAAGTCAACATTCACTTACCGGATTGCACGCTGTTTCTTGTCCCTCGACACGGCGTTCATCCAGGTATTCTCGCACTACACTTTGTTTTAAGTAAAACACACGGGATGCTTTATTTAGTGGACATCAGGCTCCAGGTAAGTATTATGTTATTTAATAGTTTTTAATCGAATTCTTTGTTATATATTTTAGGTTCCTCTACACTTATATGTTGGTTGTTGGCAGATATGCCTCCGGACGATTTGTCTGGGAGTTCTACTCAACTAGCCTGCTAGGATATAGGAAAAGGTGCGTATTGACAAGGTTTGTTGGTTTTATATCACTTCCTATATTCCCTATTTAATATAACTCTAAATCTAGCTAAAAACTATACTTGTTAAACTGAATGAACTTATCTTGTCTCGCCACGTGCGGGTGAACTTACTGTGAACGACTGCCGCTCGCTCGTTCCTGCCATTCGCTTTTATAGTACTGTTCTGGCCGCTGATTGGTCGGGCGTCTGTCTACCCAGAAAACGGCATTTTTCGCTTACTTCCCGACCGAATCGCCTTCTGGTTAATTTTCCTATAAAAGTAAATGTTTTTGGTGTTCTTTTAATGCAGGAACGAACCCGCTAGCTGTCTTAGTTTTGTTACAAAATCCCGAATACTACAACACCGGACCGCTGACGCCTAGCTCGAAATACGAAACGTTCAGTCTCCCGTCCGACCGGTATCTGTTGGTGTCGCACGTGTCACAGGAACAGAGCTCCGTGGTTTTGTCTGGCAGGCCACGCCTCTTGAACTGTGACGCGCGATCAAAATTGCATAAATACGAAGCGCAAACAGCGACTTCAGACCAGTCTCGCCGTCTCCTTCAGAGCGGCTTGGCGAACGCGAGTTCGGCAGCTGGCGGTCAGGTGGTACGGGAGCTCGGTGGAGTTCTGTCGGCCCCTGGCTCAACGCCACGCTAGCCCGTTCATGGCTCAACGGAGCCCAACATAACTGGGGTGTTTTCGGCCTTCAGCTAATATTATTTTATTGTTACAGGGTGAACACTAGCTAGTGCAGTTGTCGGGACACGAAACTCCCACAATTGGCTAGCTAAGAGAATTCGAGATATACTACGAGGTGATAAGGGAATGTTCGAGGTATACGATGATAAGGGAATGAATAATCTTAAAAGATATTCGACAAACAGCAATTTTATTGCTGCGACGCGAATACGTGTGCCCGACGCGGGAGGCGTCGAGAAGGGTCGCGCAGGAACGCGTACGCGAAACAGCGACAGCGCCTGGGTATCGTAAGACATAGCACGGCTTCCAGATCGGTCTCGAGACAACAACGACAGTCCCGCTGTGCGAGAGCGACGTCTGTAGGGTTCGACGGGGCTCTGCAGCGTTGTAGGAATCCTATTAAACATTCCTCTTGAACCGCTACGCGGACATGTCGCCCAACGCGAGGCTCGAGGGTGGGCATCTACTCCAAGTGAAGTAGCCTGCGAGGACGCTCGCATGGTGAAACTGCTGGAATAGACCTGTTCATCCCCAGGGAGGCTCTGGAGAGCACCCGAACACCGCGAATCTGAGAAGAGGACATAGCCGGCCAAGAATTCGAAACTGAAGCGAAAAACCGAGATTCGATCGCGAAGCAGTCACGACGAAGACCAGCGTAGGCAGGCACAAGTACATCGTGTCAAACGCGCTGAAGCCGTCGTAGATGCCCAGGACGAAGAAATATACAATGGCGCCCAACAAAAAGAAGAAAATTCGAAACATCGGTGACAAACGACTTCGTTCGAGTGCAAGCATACACAGGGGTTGAAAAACGGAATAATCTTTCAACAGAGACCTGTAAGGGCTGCCTCGACGAGGAGGCCGATGTGGAGAATCGCAAGAGACGTCGAGGCGGAACTCAGGGTCGTGGGTTCGAGCCGAGGCGCAGCGAAGTGTCGGTCAGCGAGATAGTTGGAGGAATGGGAAGCCGTGGACGGTCTATGTGGCTGGCGAAGACGAAGTAGCAAGGAAAGGGCACAAGGAACGATTCCGAGCGGCTTAGCGAGCAGAGCAGGTAGAACAGAGCGACGATCGCCGAGCCGACGCGCACAGAGTACGAAGGTAGCCTATCTCAGCAGCACCGCTGAACCTGCCTCGGATAACGCCCCCAGGGAGGTGTGGATACCATGGATTTGGGTCCCCGCTGACGTACGCACCAGGAGTGAAATGAAGGAACGAACGCTGCTACGCTAACCCCTCGACGACGACGGACGATAAGGCTCGTGCTGATCCCACGAGGTGATCGCCGAGCAACAGAAGGGACGGAGCTACGGAGTCGACGACGCCATACGACGAGGACAAGAACCATTCCTACAGGACGAAGGAGGCCACACGACGCTGACATCGACGGAGAACCCAAGGCACACGCAACGAGGGAAATTCAGAGAGGACCCCGACGTGTATCCTTTTTGGGAAGCCACTTACAGGTAGTAACACCCTAATGTTGTTTGAATTGACTTTTACAGATCCAGGACCAGCACACGGACCCATTGCACGAGGCGCAGCCACCCTACTGACGTTGTAGCTGGCGACCGCTGAAGACGAGGCCGTAGTCCTGAGATTCAACAACGGATGCTTGTGAGTAGGTAACCTAAAAGGACAGGTACTCCCGGTGGTTTCTCTGTTAGCTCTTCCACCGCGGCAGTAATCGAGCTAACGGATTTTTAGGCCCAACAACAAAATTAACAACAAACGGCAATTTTTATTGCTAAGGTGTGGAGTGCCACGACAACTGACTGCACTAGTGTTCTTAACGAGGAGGTGTCACAGGAACAGAGCTCCGTGGTTTTGTCTGGCAGGCCACGCCTCTTGAACTGTGACGCGCGATCAAAATTGCATAAATACGAAGCGCAAACAGCGACTTCAGACCAGTCTCGCCGTCTCCTTCAGAGCGGCTTGGCGAACGCGAGTTCGGCAGCTGGCGGTCAGGTGGTACGGGAGCTCGGTGGAGTTCTGTCGGCCCCTGGCTCAACGCCACGCTAGCCCGTTCATGGCTCAGCGGAGCCCAACATAACTGGGGTGTTTTCGGCCTTCAGCTAATATTATTTTATTGTTACAGGGTGAACACTAGCTAGTGCAGTTGTCGGGACACGAAACTCCCACAATTGGCTAGCTAAGAGAATTCGAGATATACTACGAGGTGATAAGGGAATGTTCGAGGTATTCGATGATAAGGGAATGAATAATCTTAAAGATATTCGACAAACAGCAATTTTATTGCTGCGACGCGAATACGTGTGCCCGACGCGGGAGGCGTCGAGAAGGGTCGCGCAGGAACGCGTACGCGAAACAACGACAGCGCCTGGGTATCGTAAGACATAGCACGGCTTCCAGATCGATCTCGAGACAACAACGACAGTACCGCTGTGCGAGCGACGTCTGTAGGGTTCGACGGGGCTCTGCAGCGTTGTAGGAATCCTATTAAACATTCCTCTTGAACCGCTACGCGGACACACGAAAATTTTTCACAGGATCATCGACTCTACTCTACTTTGTCGTTTGTAGTTCGTTGTTGTGTGAATTTATTTCGTTATTAAAGAGAAATTATCATCACCACCGCCATGGCTGATACGGAAAATCAAAGTTCGACGGCACCTGTCGCGGGTTCTGCAGGCGGAGGCGGTAGTAGTGGTGCCAGTGCGTCGTCTTCGTCGTCTCCACAGGCGCAGTCTCCGGCTAAGAAGGAGAAAAGGCGAAGAATCCTAGAACCAAACCGTCTCATCCGCCTACCTCCGAGATGGTGAATAACGCCATAAAGGGTCTAAAGGAACGCGGAGGATCATCCCTACAGGCCATTAAGAAGTATATTGCTGCAAATTATAAAGTGGATGCCGAAAAGATGGCGCCGTTTATCAAGAAGTATCTGAAGGGGTGCGTAACTTCGGGAATGCTCGTTCAGACGCAAGGCAAGGGAGCATCTGGGTCTTTCTAGTTGGCGTCCGCTTCGTCCGGATCTGCTAAGCCTTCCGGTGCCGAAAAAGAAGACTGCCGTAGCCAAGGCTAAAATCGACTACGAAGCGCGTCGCTGCCGCCGCTGCGTCCGCGGACAAAGCCTCGCAATCTACGAAGGCGACGAAAAGAATTCTCCAAAAGCCAAGAAAACGGCGGCGGAAAGAAGAATGTCGCCGTTGCCGCTGCCAAGTATTTAAAAGATGTCGACGAATAGAAGCCCGTTGCGTCGAATGCCGCTAAGTGGGTATCCGCCGTGTCCAAATCCAAGTCTCCGTCGAAAGCGAAGAAGTCCAATAAAGCGGGTCCGACGAGAAAACCGAAAGCGCCCAAGCCTAAAACTGCCAAGTCTCCCGCTTCTGCCTCCGGTTCTGCATCGTCCTCTCCGAAATCTAGAAAAGCCGCGTCCCCGAAAAAGAAGAAGTGAATTTTAAGGATTATGACGACGAAGACGGCTGTCACGTAAACGACGACGGCGTCGTCTTCTTCTTTCTTTATACCACCTACCCACTTTACATACCATCGTTTGTGTTGGTTGTTATCGCTGTTGCTATTATTACGTATCGTCTATATTTGCATATTACTAAAATGGTATCGATTATCGATATTATCGACGAGAAAAAAAAAACCTTTGGCGACGAAAGAAGACGACGGAGAATATTCAATAAAAAGGCCCTTTTAAGGGCCACAAATATATCTATTAAAAGATTTCGTTGGTATATTATTATTATATAAACGACTCAAAAACGGACGTACTTAACTGGCTTAATGGTATCATTCCGTAACGATCGGGGTTCAATTATTTCATTATATATATATATATATATACGAACCCCTGAATTTTACCATATACAGGTTGTATCACATAAGAGGGCCACTCCCATGTATCTCCTTAATATGCATAAAAAATCTTTAATTGTTTTTTTGTTGCAATTTTGGAGACCTTTATATTCGTAAAAACAAATTTGAAATCCATGGTCGACTTTATGAGTAATAACAAAACAAAAAAAACCCTGTAAAGTGCCTAAACTTTAAGGCTGTCTAATTTTTTTTTGTTAAAGATAGAGAAAACTTACTGGTAATAAATTTTTATTTTAAAATTTATACCTTCCACCTGATTTAAACAGATTTATCTTTTGTATTTATTACATTTTTTTTTTCAAGTTTAGTTCAAAAAGATGTACCTAAATATTTTCGTGTTGCTCAAGCTAATGTAGAACCTGTTTTAAAGACGCCAACTGCAGAAAAATAATAAACAGAATGTACGTTTTTATGCAAAATACAGATTTTCTTATATTGGTTTTCACATTAGAAGCAATTGGGTCTTTAAAATTATTTTGACACAGACAATGTAATACTGACTTTTGTAGATTTTTTTTTTCCGTTCGAATATGTAAATCCGTTAAAGAGGAAAAATATTTATACTATTCCTGTCGAATATATTTATCGAATTCTTTTATATACGGGTTTGTGGTTCTGAAAAGAACCGTTTTGTTTTTATTTTATTGCTTTCGCAATATATATATGAGCGCAGGAAAATTTATTTGGAGCTTGTGTACTTGGTGACGGCTTTCGTTCCTTCGCTGACAGCGTGCTTAGCGAGTTCTCCAGGAAGCAATAATCTTACGGCTGTCTGAATCTCTCTGCTGGTAATCGTGGAACGTTTGTTGTAATGTGCCAAGCGGGAGGCCTCTGCGGCTATGCGTTCGAAAATATCGTTAACGAAGCTATTCATGATGCTCATGGCTTTGCTGGATATTCCCGTATCCGGATGGACCTGTTTCAAAACCTTGTATATATAAATGGCGTAGCTTTCCTTCCTCCTTCGCTTCTTCTGTTTGTCGGTTTTAGAGATATTTTTGCGCTTTTCCTGCCTTTTGGCAGCCTTGCCGCTAGCCTTGGGTGGCATTTCTATAAGTTATTGAACACGGACACACACACGTACACACAGAGATAAAATGAACGTTGTCGTTCTAAATCGGACACGACACGACGACGACGATGTCTACTGTGGAATATGGCTCCGAAAATTCGGGAGCGTTGCTTTTAAGCTCCACACTGTGGCAGGCTTAGGCCACGCCCTATTGCCTTGCAGGCTAGCGAGCCGTTTCATTGGTCGGACCTGTCCTTATTTAAGATTGACTCGTGAAGGTCCGAAGCATTCAGTCCACGAGCAGCGACGGTGTAGGTACTGCCCTACCAAGTGTGCGAGTGCAAAGTAGTGCGAACCAGTGTGTGCGTACAACGAAGTGGAGGCCCCACAAAACACTGTCTTTTATAAGACATTTTAGTCTTTTTCAAGGCTAAACATTTTTAAAAGAAATTCACAGTCTTTATTAAGACTTTCTTAAAAGAAATTCGAGGTGTCTAACCGTCTGGAATTTTCCTGCCTAGGCAGAGAGAAGCCAGATATTTCTGTTTCAGGTGCCACGAAGAAAACTACGGAGAGTGTCGAGGAGGACGACGCAGCGATGCGATCGAGGTCGCCAACCCCCAGCGAGGGCAGCGAGGAAAGCTCCTGCCCTAGCAGAAGCCCAAGCCCCCAACATCGGCAACAACAAGAGGACATGGCCAGGCTCAGAGCCGAGAATGCACAGCTCAGGCAGCACATCGCCGAGCTAACGGAGCGCCTCCGTGAACAGGAGGAGGCAGCCAGGGCACGAGAAGAAGCGGCCGAGGCCAGGCACAGGATTCTGGAGGAGCTGATAAGGAACTTGTCAGCCAGCTCCAATGCCACCACCGGCCAGACGAGCCCCCCAGAGGCGATGGAAGAATCGCCTGTGCCAGCAGCCGCACCCACCCCCACCGCACCTGCCGCCGCCGCAAGCAGCGGAAAAGGTAAGGGCGGAAAGAGGAAGAAAATAACCTCTTCCTCTGTTTCAGGGGACGCCGGTTCTTCCGATGAGGAGCCCAAGGTGCTGAAGAAGGCCGCACCATCCCCCGCGCCCTCAACAAGCACCGCAGCCGCCACCGCCACCGCCACCACCACCGACGCCGGAGCTGAAAAGCTACCGAAGATACCGCCGGTCATTCTGAGGAAGGGTGAACGGTGGACAGCCGTGTCATCCCTTCTAAGGGATGAAAGAATCAACTTCGCCAAGGCGAAGATGGTGAGAGAGGGTGTGGCCATCTCCCCGGCCACCGTGAACGATCACAGGAAGCTGACCAGGCTTCTAGCAGCGAGAGGCGAGGAGTACCACACGTACTCCCTCCAAGAAGATCGGCTGTTGAGGGTGGTTTTCAGGGGAATTCCCTGCGGCACCCCGCTAGAAGAGGTCACGCAAGACCTGCGAGACCAGGGTTTCGAACCGGTCAACGTGACACGGATGAGCGACCGAAGGACGAAGAGGCAGATGCCGCTCATCCTAGTACAGGTGCCGCAGGAACAGGTAAGTATTTTACAGGTTTCTAGGTGCTGCTCCTTAGTTGTGAGGGTCGAACCCCAGAAGGCGGCGGCAGTGGCTTCCCAGTGCCACCGTTGCCAGAAGTTCGGACACGGCCAAAGTCGCTGCACGGCACTGGTCAAGTGCGTAAAGTGCGGCGAAGGACATCACTCGGCCGAATGCAAAAAGCCGAGGGAAGCGCCGGCCAAATGCGCCAACTGCGGAGGCCCCCATCCCGCGAGCTACAGGGGCTGCCCCCAGGCCCCCAGGAAAACCGTGGGAAAGAAGACGGCGGTAGGAGCAGCAAAACCAGCCGCAACAAAGCCAGCAGCCGCAGGGGAACCAGCTAAGTGCTCGCCACCCCCTAAGACGACGACGGCAAAGAGCTTCGCCGACGCCGCGAGGCAAAAGCAGGCTCCAGCCGCGACGCCTAGGGGGGCAAAACCCCAGACACCACAGGCGTGGAGTACGCCCTCCGACTTCGTCAGCGCGCTGGCGAGGATGGAGGAAATGTACTCCGCCATGCGCGCCTTTTTCACTAAGATGCCATCTTTGTTACAGGAGTAATGGCAGTTCCTCCTAGGGTGCAGTCCTTGAGAGTCGCCTCCTGGAATGTCGACGGATTCCAGCGAAGGAAGAACGACCTGCTTGAGCTCTTGCCGCGTCTAGACGTAGACGTGGCTGCCATCCAAGAGACCAAGCTGAAGGACGCACAGGCCGCCAGGATGCTCGGATATGTCACATATCGGAGGGACCGGCCGGCCAGACAAGGAGGCGGAGTCGCCCTGCTCATCAAGAGAGGTATAGAACACCATATGTTGCAGGTCCCACAACTGGTGAACATGGAAGCCGTGGCAGTCTCCGTGAGCACCCGCCATGGAGATATCGCCGTGGTATCCTGTTACCAGTCAGCATCTCTCCCGCTCTTGGACCAGGACCTGGAGGCGGTCATGGGGCATGGCCGCATACGGTTGCCATCGGTGACTTTAACGCGAAATCGCCGGAGTGGAACAGCACGACCACCACAACACGTGGCAGGGTGCTTCTGCAGTTCCTGCAGAACCACGACGACGTGCTCGCGTACGGACCCGATGAGCCAACCTTCCAGAGAGGCGAAGCTAGGCCGGACGTGTTGGATTTCGCTTTACTCAAGGCAATACCGTTTGAAGCCGAACTGACGACGCACCACGAGGGTTCGACGAACCACTCGCCCATCCTGCTCGAACTAGGGCAGGAGCGTCGCGACGAGGTAACCTTCGTCAGGAGGCAGACCGACTGGGAGCAGTTTCGTGCAGAAATGCAACGAATTTGCCAACCGAGTCCTGTCATCCAAGACGAAACGGACCTCGAGGCAGCAGTCGTGAGCCTTGAGACGGATATCCACACCGCCCTGGAAAGCAGCACCACCGAGAGGACGGAAAGGAGACGTGCGGACTATGCAGGTGAGTTACCTTACGATTTGCAGGTGCAGATCAGGGAGACGCGCGGCCAAGCGACGAGCGATGAGAACGGGACATCCAAGAGATAGGCAAGTCGCAAACCAGCTCAACAGGAGAGTCAAAGCCGCCCTGGACGAACTATACCAGGAGCGATGGCATAGACACCTGGAGTCACTGGATCCCGGAGAAATAGGTCTGTGGAAGATGCAGAAGGCGCTGAGGGCTCCCCGCCGTCCGATACCTCCGATTCACGGCGAGAACGGGATCGTCTACACGAAACAGGACAAGGCAGAAGCTTTTGCAGACAGCCTTGAACTGCAGTGTAGAAAACCTTCTCGACGACGAGGACGAGGACCACACCGACGAGGTGGAGCGCCGTGTGCGGCGTCTACGACGCCTACCCGATGCGGAACCCATTAGACCTGCCACTCCGGAAGAAGTGAAGGACATCCTGCGTCACCTGAACCCCCGCAAGGCACCAGGATGCGACGGAATCGGGAACAGGATCCTCAGAAAGCTCCCCACCGGGGATGGCGCTGCTGAACATCTGCAACGCCATCCTGAGACTACGCAGGTTCCCCAAGAGATGGAAAAAGGCCGACGTGATTCTCATCCCTAAACCAGGTAAGAACCTAACGTTCCCCTCCAGTTACAGGCCCATCAGTCTCCTGCCGATGATGAGTAAAGTAGCCGAGAGGGTAATCCTGGCCAGACTGCACGAGACCACGGACGAACTGCAAATCCTCCCGGACGAGCAGTTCGCGTACCGCCGTGGCCACTCGACGGAGCAGCAGATTCTCAGGTTAGTGGAACTTGTATCCGCAGGTTTCAACGCCAGAGAGTCTACTGGAGCGGTCTTCTTGGACGTCGCCAAAGCCTTCGACAGGGTATGGCACGATGGGCTTATCGCTAAGATGCTCGACTTTGGCTACCCTGTAGGCCTAGTCAAGCTGGTGGCGTCCTTCCTGAGAGGCAGAGAGCTGCGTGCGAAGGTGGATGGGGCCTTGTCCACCTATCGACCCATGGAAGCCGGAGTCCCCCAAGGCGCCGTGCTGTCTCCGCACCTGTTCAACATTTTTACAGCGGACCTACCCAGGACAGAGGACACTTCCGTGTGCCTCTACGCCGATGACACCGCCATACTAGCCCGTTCCCTAAACCCGGATATGGCGACGAGGCGACTCCAGAGAGCGCTAGGCAGACTGGAGAACTGGTGTAACCGCTGGAAGATAGCGATCAACGCGGAGAAGAGCAAAGGTATGATGTTCTCTCGTAGGTACAGAGCGCAGCCGCGAGGCCGCGTGACGTTCAACGACGAGGACATCCAGTGGACCGACGAAGCCAGATATCTAGGGGTGACCCTAGATAGAAAGCTGACCTGGAAGCCACACGTCACCGAAGTGGTTCGCAAGGGCAGATTTGTGAGGGCGAAACTCTACCCGTTACTCCGTAGGGATAGCCGACTGAGCCTTGGAAACAAGGTAAGGTTAATCAGGTCTGTTTTGCAGCCACAACTGACGTATGCCGGAGCAGCATGGGGATACGCAGCGAAGACGCACTTGACAAAGGTGCAGGCCGTCGAGAATATCGCCCTGCGTTGCGCGACCGGAGCCCCCTGGTTCGTTCGTAACAGCGATATTCGCCGGGATCTGGGATTCACGCCAGCCCTGGAAGTGATGAAAGCGCGAGCGGAGACCGCCTTCGCCCGCGCCGAAGTCCACAGCAACCAGCTGATTCAGGCAGCGGTGGACTACCGACCCGATGCGGCCGCCAGGTACAGGCGGCCAAGGTTTCAACTCCTGGACGCGGGGTAAGTTGAGACGTTTCTTCTGTTTCAGGACCGCCAGGATCAAGAACAGGACTAAGAAGACACACGCGATCCCAAACCCTACCCCGGAGTCTGCTTGCAGGCTCCGTTACCTAATCCTTTCCGCGACGCTGGACGACAGGGCCTACGGCTCTTTGTCCTAGCGTCTCCCTAGAACCACAGTGCTAATCCCGACTTAACCCAAACCCCACCTGGTCGGAGGCGTCGCGCCGCGACCAAAACACGTCAAACCCGGGGGTAAAGAAGCAGTCGGCGAAGAAAGAAGAGAAGACAGAAGAGCGCCAGAAGATAAGCCCTTGCCGACGGGGCTTGCCAGGACAGGAGGAGGTTCCCAGAGCCGCCGGCATCGACCGCAACAGCGGTCGAGGCCGACCGGAGAAGGGAACCCACCTCTACGAGGCGTCCGGGCCTACAGCGATGAAGTGGGTAAAGAGAGATAATCCCTCTCGACCCCGCTCATCCGAGGTCATTTATCCAGCCAAGGATATTGGCGCGTCCGAAGCATTCTATCGTTGTAGCTTTACCACGTAGGGCGCGCGTATACATACGTTCATTTCGAGCAGTACGAGTGTTGTTGTTGTTACCGTAGCGTTAATTATTATATCAAGATGTCCGGTCGTGGAAAAGGAGGAAAAGTTAAAGGAAAGGCAAAGTCGAGGTCGAGTCGTGCCGGATTACAATTTCCAGTCGGTCGTATTCACAGGCTCCTTAGAAAAGGCAACTACGCCGAGAGGGTGGGCGCAGGTGCGCCTGTTTATTTGGCCGCCGTTATGGAATATTTAGCCGCTGAAGTTCTGGAATTAGCGGGCAACGCGGCTCGTGATAACAAGAAGACTCGTATCATTCCTCGTCATTTACAGTTGGCCATTAGAAATGACGAAGAATTGAATAAACTTCTATCTGGAGTGACGATAGCGCAGGGAGGTGTGTTACCGAACATACAGGCAGTCCTCCTGCCCAAAAAGACCGAGAAGAAACCTTAAATGAACTAAATCTTCGTCTATCAATATCGGCCCTTCTCAGGGCCACAAACATTCTTAACTAATATGAAATTCGTTGCATACTCGACAATGTGAGATATATATATTTATATTATAATGACTCAAAGGTAGTCACAAATTACTAGATCCCATAACCACTGTTTCCGGTTTCATTATATATATATATATATATGCATGGATATCTATCGGAACATAGAGCAGTTAGTTGTAAAATTTTTAATATTTAACAATATGTATTAGAGATGAAGGGAAAGGAACAGTACGGAATAGATATGCCTGTAAATAATAGTTTTATTGCATTCTTAATGATTTAATTGATATAATTTATAGATAGCAATTACATAATGAATGCATAAATTATTATGGAATTATTGAATTAGAGATGAGGCGATTATATTATTACCTGCCTGATGGGTTTCTTGGAATTTTCCATTCGGTGGAGATTTAATGGTAGAGACAAACGTGTATATACATATACACCATATACGTTTGTCTCACTACGTCTCTTTGCTATTATTATTTTCATGTAGGGGTGTAATACATCTATGTAAATAGTTTATTTACGAGTACGTTTAGACAATTAGACAAACGACTAATAGATTATTGATGTAGATATTGAAATTACTTTCTACATTTGTGAACCAATAAATATTGTACTCGGCAATTGTATTCATATGTCATTATTGTTATGTAGCGTGTTTCCTTATGTATATCTATACGAATTACTTTAAAAAAAGAAAAATTGTGGTTCTGAAAAGAACCGTTTTTTATAGATGGTGGATCGTTGCGTTGACAATTTGAGTTTAACCTCCGAAACCGTAGAGTGTACGGCCTTGACGTTTCAAAGCATACACCACGTCCATAGCCGTTACCGTTTTCCTTTTTGCGTGTTCGGTATACGTTACGGCATCTCGGATGACGTTTTCTAAAAATACCTTCAGCACGCCGCGAGTTTCTTCGTATATGAGACCGGAAATACGTTTTACTCCTCCTCTACGGGCTAATCTTCTTATGGCGGGCTTGGTAATACCTTGAATGTTGTCTCGTAATACTTTACGATGACGCTTGGCACCACCTTTGCCTAAACCTTTACCACCTTTGCCGCGTCCGGTCATCGTGTCAGCACAATAATAATAATAATCGACAATGAACCAGTACTACGATAAAACGAGATGATCGCAAACGAGGACACACACACACGTTGCTGCTGTCGTTCGTAGGAAAGAACTGTGCTGGGCTCTCGGATTCATGCGGTTTTGTCTGCTTTTGTGCACCCGCCCACCGATACGGTTTCAACCAATAGCGTGTCTCCGTTGGCTGGGGTATCCTAATAAAACCGAACGACAGTGAGGAAGTCGATATTTGTTGCTAGTTGATCGTCTTGCGTGGTGTACGTGTCTGCTAGGTATTTGTTCGTTGTCTATAAATTTGTATTGACGTTATAGTTGTGTGTTACATTACGATATGGCTCGTACGAAGCAGACGGCTCGTAAATCTACCGGTGGTAAAGCGCCTCGTAAGCAGCTCGCTACCAAAGCTGCTCGTAAGAGTGCTCCAGCTACTGGCGGTGTTAAAAACCACATCGTTATAGACCGGGTACCGTCGCATTGAGAGAGATTCGTCGCTATCAGAAGAGTACTGAACTTTTAATTCGTAAACTACCTTTTCAACGTTTGGTTAGAGAAATCGCGCAAGATTTCAAAACCGATCTGAGGTTCCAGAGTTCTGCCGTTATGGCCCTGCAGGAGGCCAGCGAAGCTTACCTCGTCGGTTTGTTTGAAGACACCAATCTATGTGCCATTCATGCTAAACGTGTTACTATTATGCCTAAGGACATTCAGTT